>JABUQX010006842.1:85000-86749 GCA_015478945.1 Trachelipus rathkii
CGTTAGAATTTATGTTGCAATTCATATATAAAAAGTTCAATGAAGGGAAGATAAATAGTGACACGTTAGGAATCTTCAGGCTCAAGAATGAATGGATTTGAAAGATATTTTTGCTTGCTTGTTATTCTTGGAATAATCACAACACCAAATTTTTCGCATAGAGTTTTAGTTTCTTGAAAGATCTTACGAAAGTTATTGTCAGCATCATTGCGCAGACCCTGTAGTTATCTCTGTGTAGCAGTAGCCACATTGAAAGAAGATTTAAGATCAGTGTTTATTTCTTGTAAGTGTTTACTAAATGGTAGACCAATTTCATGTTTGACAAGTAACTAAAGCAAAAACTGTGGAGGTAATATAGCACTTTTTAGCAGTGCTGCATCTCGAGAAGCATCTGTGTCTCTCCAGTTTTCAATTACATCTAAAGAGTCTAATACAGGCATTAAAAGTTCAAAGAAATCACTCACAGAATGGTATCTTTCGAACGTGTGGAACAGTGTCTTTTCAAAGTTTTAACTTTCGTTGAGAATTCTGAATTTTCGATTTCTTTATACAATAAATGTCTTTTCCTTTTGGCGAACTAAAAAAATCATGTGCTTTTGCAATGACTTCAATGCAACATCGAATTCCTAAGACTTCCCAAAACTTAGACAACTAAATTCAGTGAATGAGCGCAAACTGCAAGTGAATGAATCCTAGAAATGTGTGCTATCACTTCGCTGAAAGCACCCGACATCACTGCAGCTTCATCATATTCTTGACCCGAAGATACGCTGTATCAATGCCTAAACAGTCCAAAACTTTTTAAAATTAGATTAGCCAGTCCTGTGCCTGTTAAATCACATGTAGGAACAAAACTTAGAAAAAAATCACATAGTTTTAGTGTCTCATTATTAACATATCTAACACAAATGGAAATTTGCTCAACGCTGGAGATATCCGAAGTTTCATCTACAAGAGCTGCAACACATTTAGCCTTGTTAACAATGTCAACAACTTTCCTTAACAAAATAGCATTGCAGGCTTCTAGCATGGAATTTTGAATTTGTGGACTAAGATATTTATAACCCTCTCCCTGCTAAAAAGTCTGCAAGGTTGACCAGTACTGCCTTATGCTCTATACCCGTAGTTATTGCCCGAAAGTCCTTCATATACTCTTGGGTTTCTTCTGACATATACCAGAATCTCGATGACCACGAAGAGCCAATTCTTCTTTGACCGACCACAAACGTAATAATGTTTCAATTATTGGAGCCAAGTCGTTTTCTGTTTTCCAATTACTTTGTTGCTGCTGGTTTCCTCCAAGTATTGATTTGACAGTATCAGACCTTTCCCAAGGGCCTATGCTCAAACACCTCAGCAAAAGCCATGTGGTATTGATTGACGAAGCATGGTGCGGTAACATTTTTCAGATTGCGTTTATCCAAGTGAAAGAAACTTTCAGTGTTCTGTAACGCGGGGAAAGGTAAAATCTGCAGTTGGTTTCCATACGTTGTCTAAAATTTTTCCAATTTTTCGCCGAAAGTTCTTATGGAGCGGTTCTGGTTTATGTGCGCTTATATTATTAAATCTGGATTCATTCTCCACAGATGTGGTAGCTTCGGGTTCTAAAGTATGAAAAGGTTCTGTAGCTTTATAAGAAGGGCTAAAAATTTGGTCAGCCTCCGTTTTCTGCCTTGTTATTAAAAATTTTAAAATGGAAATCTCCTGTTTAACCCTTTTTTTCAGCCATTTCTAATTACCGGTTCGACT
>JABUQX010006843.1:5000-18324 GCA_015478945.1 Trachelipus rathkii
AATAATAATAATAATAATAATAATAATAATAATAATAAATAATAATAATTAATAATAATAATTTGAATAACCAAATTATAGAATGAAAATTCATATTTAATCTGAAGACAATATTTAAGATTACGTCGATGACACATTTGTCATATTTAAAAGCTCAAATCACTTAAAAAATTTCATAAAACGACTTAAACAACTATCCGTCCTAAACTTCACTTATGAAGATGCTGAATATCAAAAAATGGCATTCCTAAATGTCTTACTTTGTTTAAAAAATGGTAAAGTCGAAAGAGAGTTAAATGTTAAAAGTACAGTTAAAGGTTTATGCACAAATTATGATTCTAATATACCCGGAGGTATATCAACTATCATTATAAAACCGTAATCCACAAGCTTATAAAATAACTTTAACGTGTTGGGAACTCTTTAACAAAGAGGTATACTGAAAAGCGAAAAACTTAATTAAAATGGGTTACCCTCAAATTTAGAAATAGAAAAAATTATTAAAAGAACTATAATGACATTTTAACTTCAAATAAAAATTCACTTGACATGGAAAGCAAGATAACTTCTTACTTTAAGTCATTAAATATATAAGCCCTCCCTAGAGAAGAGTAAAAATTGAATGATTGAATAATATGCATTTGAACATTTGAAGTCGAAAAAAGTTTAAATGTACGAACTTACTGCAAACCGAGACGAGTGTCCTCATATTTTATAGTACCCTGGTATTGTTCAATATTACAAAGTTAATCTCTAATTGCAAAAACGTAGGCATTAATTCCTCTTATGCAGGGATGGCCCACACTAACACTTTTAAGAACCCGAATTATGCAATGAAGGTATAAACCCAGTAAATGCTGGAGCTTTTATACAGCGAGACACAGAATCCCCTCCTAATTTTGAAAATTTGCTAAGTTTTTAAATCTTATTTCAGTTGGCCAATTCACTATATTCCATAAAGCCAGGAAACTCTTTTTTACTTAAAAAATTTAAGATCCAGGCTCAATGTAAATTTAATGAAAATGGAATGAATGTTTGATATTTTTTGTGATATTGAGTGTTGCAGTACCTAGTAGTCTCCATGATAACTGTAATTTTGCAAAATAATGTAAGCTTTTTGGATTTTTCATCAAAATTTTTTAAAACTCACATTAACGTAAAAATTTAAATTTTTTACATTTTGAGAATTTATTATTTGAAATCTGCATTATAATAATTTAGTGTATCCGTGATCAATGCCTGAAGTACACAGGCGAAATATTGATACAATATTACAGGCTTTAACTTCTTTTTATTCTAATAGTCCTTAAATATACCTTTTCTTCCTTGAAAATAAAAATGATAAATAATAAAAACGACTGCAAAAAATAATAATAATAAATAATAATAATAGATAATAAATATAATAATAATAATAATTATAATAATAATGAATAATAATAATAATATAAAATAATAATAATAATAATAATAATAATAATTATAATAATAATATAATAATAATAATAATAGATTAATAATAATAATAATAATAATATAATAATAATATAATGAATATAATTATAATATAATAATAATAAATATAATAATAACATATAATAATAATTATAATAATTAAATAATAATAATAATAATAATAAATAATTATAATAATAATTAATAATTATTTTGTTGCTTTTTTCAAGCCTCCTAAATGTATTTCTGTCTACAAGAAAAATTTCTTTAATTATATCCTAGAATAAAATAAAACTAATTGATTTAATTACAGTACATAGCTCCGTCCGTATACTTCGGACATTTTCAAGAAATAATTTTATTTTTAAGTTTTAACAAATTTGATAAAATAAATGTCTTACAAACTAATAACAAAAATAAATAAATGAAATTAATAAATTAAAAGTTAGAAAAGTTAACGTACATTAACCTTTTAACTATAATAATAATAATAATAATAATAATAATAATAATAATAATAATAATAATAATAATAATAATAATAATAATAATAATAATAATAATAATAATAATAATAATAATAATAATAATAATAATAATAATAATAATAATTTTATGCATGAAAGGCAACATTATGATAGGTGAGAAAAGTTTAATTGCTATCTTTATAAGACTGTCAAATTTGAATGGTAGTTGAATCTTCTAGAGTCTGGACCATAAGTGGGGGAACCATTTTACTTGCATTGAAATTTGCTACCAGAAGTGAGGCCATAGTCAAATAGTTTTGAATCTTTTATTAATATTGTTTTAAAGTTTTAAACTATTTACTATCAACGAATATACAGACATTTTAAAATTATTTATTTATTTATTTATTTATTTATTTATTTATTTATTTATTATTTTTTTATTTATTTACTATTTTACCTATATTTTTATAATTTAATGACTTCTCTGAACGATTGCTTCCACAGGACAACATTATGGTATCTTGGTTTCTAACGATGGAGGGAGGTTTAAAATTTTAATTGTCCACCAAGATGTTCATGCTGTCATCTGATTTCTCAACGTATTCTTGATTTGTGTTAAATATGAGATTGTTGATTCACAACATGTAGTGGAAAAACATGAAATCAATTGGCGTGCATGTTCCCGAAGGCGAGGGTACTCTTCAAACCTTTTTCAAATTTTAACGGATTTTCTTAGTTTCAAACAGAGATTTTAGGATGTTATCTTCCAACATATCGATAAGCTCCATTTGTAACTCTTCAGGAGCCTTTGATAAATCAACTAAGTGAAGTTGAAAAGCTAGTTTCAATGGTGATGTCATGCTTTTCAAAATCAATGAATCTTTCATTGGATTCATTGACTAACGAGTCTACAACAGATTCGAATATTTTAAGATTCACAGTTATATTCTTTGTTTTCATTAATTGTTTTTGTTAACTGGGGAAAGTGTTCTTCTGAAAGTTTCGACTGAGCCAGAAAAGTTTTGGAAAACGATAACTTTCTAAATGCCAGAATGTTTCTTTTTTTTGCTATATATCAATATAGATTTAGTTTTACCCTACAACGAAATATTTAATTCATTTTTATTTAACATATCGCAAAAAAGGTAACATCTCAAAGAAAATTAAAATCTGATAATTCACAATGTTTATTGTTACCTTTAAAAAAGTCAATTATTTGCTCTCTCGGAGTTAAAATTTTCTCTAATACTCGTCCGTGTGGTAACCAACGCACTTATGAAGAATGATAGGACAAATCTACAGTGATAATATTCATCAACTATCATAAGCAAGTTTCGAACCTATAGATGTCTCGTTGCATATACTCGAAAATAGTTTTTTCCAATCATAGATAGAGCACCGTTTGTACAAACACTCACTAAGTTAGCAAATTTAATAAAAAATTACAACATTTATCTTTAAAATTATTGAAATATCAATTTCCCTTAAGGGTGCCTAAAACGAACAGTTCTTCAATTTAATAAATATATTTAGTAATAACACGACTAAATACAGTTAGTTCTTGGCTGAATTAATAGAATCTGTCGATTCATCTAAAGCTATCAAGGAATAACCACTTTCTTTTTTAATTATTTTCTGAAGTTGCTGAGCTACATTGTGAGTTAACACCTGCTGCCGATCTGTATTAATTTTTCTTGAAAGAAGTAGATCTTTATAATTATTAACTTTATCACGATCGAAGAGTTTTATGACTTCAACAATGCATTCCTTTAGAAATACTGCATCTATCTCTAAATGGTTTATCTTTTTATCCAAGCAAATATGCTACTTTATAACTTGCCTCAGCCGTAGCATTTCCTCAATGTAGACGCAACATTGAATGGAATAATGATCTTTGCTTACGCTTCGATCCTTTTAATTTATTCCCGACAATCTTTCGAGCCTCACACTCTAATTTGGCATTTCCTTTTTTACGAGCAACATAGTGCGGTGCGCATTGAATTTCTTTATTGCTGAAATTGCGATATCACAGAGCACATATTACCAATATTAATCATTACAAAAACTTTTAATTCCTATTCATCATTAAAAACTATTTTCCACTTGTACAGTTATTTTTACTTTTTCTTAGACATGATGGACTAGAAAACAAAAAAAAAAAAATTAAATACAAGATAAATTATTGATACCAACGTTAGACAGGGCATCAAAATAGGAACGAAAAATTCCGAGAATAACTTAGCGCAAGCGACACATTTCATATACATGTGTTATTTTTTCTGTTTTGTATATTTGGGTGTGAATTATTTACAAAAATAGATATATTTCTTTTATATTCGGCACAATGCTTCATCACTACCTATTAATTATTTTGTACGGGTTCAACAACTATATCCCATTATGTATTAGTATAACTAATTGGAATCTATTTCTTAAATAAAGAAGATTTGTCTCTATAAGCGTTAGAAGGTCAAATTTGTTGACCCAGAAGGCCACAAGGGTTCTTAATGCCTTAGGTTTCCCACTCCTGTTCTAAGCTTTCTCAGTTTAATAAATACATAGTTCATCTTGGCATCAAATTCCGTCATACAAAATTTGCTATAACTTCTTACTAAATTTATAAATAGGACCACTAATTCTAGAAACATATTATCCCACTTCTTTCCATGGAATAAAACGTCACATTATAAAATATTAACCCCTTTTTTTAAAAACCCACTTATATATATATATATTATATACTATATATATCATTTATATATAACTATATTATATAAGATTTATATATATATATTATATATATATATATAGATATATATATTTATTATAATACTAATATATTATATATAATATATATATATTGTGTGTGTTGGTGTGTGTGTGTGTGTGTGTGGTGTGGTGTGTGTGTGTGTGTGTTTTTAATCCCACTCTCAGAAACTCATTTTGATGTGTCGTTTATGAACCATCGTGCCAGGCTGTAGTGCTGTGTGTGTGTGTGTATGTGTTGTGTGTGTGTGTGTGTGTGTGTGTGTGGTGTGTGTGTGTGTGGGTGTGTGTGTGGTGTGTCGGGTGTGTTTGTGTGTGTGGTGTGTGTGGTGTGTGTATGTGTGTGGTATGTGTGTGTGGTGTGCTTGTGTGTGTGTGTGTTGTGTGTTGTGTGTGTGTGTGTGTGTGTGTGTGTGGCTGTTGTGTGTGTGTGTGTGTGTGTGTGTGTTGTGTGTGTGTGTTGTGTGTGTGTGTGGTGTGTGGTGTGTGCTGTGTGTGTGTGTGTGGTGTGTGTGTGTGTTGTGTGCTGTGTGTGTGGTGTGTGTGTGTGTGTGTGTGGTGTGTGTTGTGTGTGTGGTGTGTTGTTTAGGGTGTATGTGTGTGGCTCTTTTCCTTGTCTCTTTGTAAGTGTGTGTGAGTGTGTGAGTGTGTGTGTGTGTGTGTGTGTGTGTTGTGTTTGTTTTTGTGTGTGTTGTGTGTGTGTGTGGTGTGGGTGTGTGAAATGTGTGTGCTCTTGAATGGAGAAGAATGAGAGGTGCAGAGAAGGAATTGCGATTCTAATGAGTGACTTGTGGCAAAGAGAAATGGTGGATTTTGTTTTGTGTGAGAATACTAGAATTCTAATGGTTATTAATTTAAGTTTGAAAAGATCAAGGTATATGTGGTTGCAACATATGGTCCATCTGATGGTGATGTTGACGAGAGTGCGATTTTCTGGCATAATCTGAATGAGGTTTTGGATGGGGTGAGTAAGAAATTTTCAGATTGATTGTGTTGGCGACCTGAATGGTTGGATAGGTGATCGAAAAAGGGATGGTATATATAGCAAGTAATTTTGGGGTGACGGGAGAAAGTGAGTATGGTAGGAAGGTGATTGATTTCTGTGAGTAATACTTTCTTCATTCACGAGGGTATTCATAAGTATACTAGAGTTGGTGTAGGTAGTAGAGATGGACCGAATATTCGTATTTTCGTATTCGCGAATATTCGCCTATTTTTATTATTCGTATTAGTATTCGTTTTTTTTCCTAATACAAACGAATATATTTTTCTATATTATCGCAAAGATCAGTTGCCACACGTTTATATTAGAGTTGCCACATAAGATATTTATTATCCTTAGTTAATTCTTTTTTTAGAATCAGTTTTTTATTGCTTTAGTGTGGTGAAGGACTGAAGGTTATCGTGAAATTCTGTTGCGCACTATTCAAACTTGATATACATCTAGTTTAGTCTGGGATTATTTCGATGTCATATCCGATGGTAAGGCTAAGTTCAAACTTTGTGGCATGAATTATTCCCGAAATGGGGAGTTGCATCATGTCTCAGAAACCATCTAAAAATTTAAACATATTGAAGAGTTCAAACGAATGTGTGAAAAAGAAGGATTCAAAAAGGAAAAGCGAAAGGCATCACCAACGCCTTTTGTAAACGAGAAAAATAAAATATGGAATACCAACGATGTAAAAACTATAAGATTAGATACCAAAATAGCCGAGCTGATTGTATTAGACGACCTTCCCTTTTCACATGTTAAAGATCTTGGTTTTGTTCATCTAGTGAACGAAGTGGAGTCACGCTATACATTACGTCTATTTTAGAGGCTCGGGTCTTAGTTTTGATGAAAAACATTCTAGGCTCTCAGCGAAAAGAGCAGAAAAGTTATAGTTCCTCAAAAATAACTTTCCAATTTTATGATTTGAATAAAGAAGTTTTAAAAACTCCATTCCAAAGGGCGGTGGTTGAGGTGAGTTTAAGTTAATATATATATATATATATATATAATAATTAATACATCAATAAGTTTAATCGAATATATATTATATATATATATATATAATATACACAACTAATAAATAAATTATAATATAATTATATATATATCTATTTAATAATAATTTATTATATATAAATAATAATAATATACATATTAATATATATAAATATTATATATATATATATTATAATATAATATTATATATATATATATAATATATATATATAATTATATAATATTATATATAAATTATAATATATATATAAATATAATAAATATATATATAATATATAATTATTAATATATAATTATATGTATTAATATATTTACATATAATATATATATTTAAAATATAATATAATAATTATAATAATATATTATAATATTATAATAATATAATAATAATAATTAATAATATATTATTATAATAATATAATATAATATTAATAAATTAAAATTAATATATAGATAAATATTAAATAAATATTACATATAATATATTAAATAAATAAATTATAATATTAATTATAAATAATATAATATAATAATTTTTATAAATTATTAATAATATAATATTATAAAATATAAATTTATAAATTATTATTAATAAATAAAGTTAATAAATAAACTGAATAATAATAATTACACTGAAGTATATCATTATCTAAATTATAAAAGGAGCATTAATATCATATATTTCTAATCTAAGAAATTAAGAAAATATGCACCGTGGAAATATAGATAATTACAAAGTTCGCGTGGTACGCAATCTACACAATTAATATAGGGTCGACTCGTAAAGTGTGACACTCGCGAGTAGATTGGACTAACCTAACGTATATATATATATATTATAATATATATATAATATTCTTAAATATATAATATTATATCTATTATACTATTTATATATATAATATTATAGATACATTATATATATATTATATATTTATATATAATATATAATATATATCATATAATAAAATAATAATAATAGTTCAATAATAAAATAATTAATAACTAAAATAATAATAATAATAATAAATTAATAATAATTATATAATAATAATATAGATCATTAATAATAATAAATAATAATATAATTACTCTTCAGTGTTGTTTGATCATTATCTCACCATAATAATAAAAGTGAGTAAATCTAACATTAAAAGAGTTTTATTTACTTCATATACCTCTCCTATACAATAGCTGGTGAGTTTGACTTACCCCAAAATTAAGGAAGAGATTAGGTCAGGGTTGCAAGGCTCAGTTGTTTAGTTTAGGTTAGGTTAGGTTAGGTCTAGCTTAGATTACGTAGTTAACCCTACCTAACCCTAATTTTAAAAAACCGGACATGGATCTATTCTCTTAAATTTGTATTGTGCAAATCAACCAAACAATACCTACTACTAACCAACAACTTGAAGAGAGAGGAAGGTAATAAACATTTAGGGGCGATTCAGCCCGGGCCATATTTTTACTAAGAAGATTTTCGATTTTTCTATTATTTTATTCAGTTTTTATTATTATATATTAGGATTTTAGTTTATATGTTATTATAATTTTGTTTATATAAATTTGGATTTTATAATGTAGGATATATATATAACATAGATGTGGTTGTTATGTATGTTATATATATGTGTATTGTAGACTGTGTTCCACTAATAGCGCGCTATAGATATATTATATTATATTATATAATATATATTATATATGTGTATAGTATTAAGAGAGAGAGATACGAGGAGTATGATGAAGATTAGAGCAAATCTAACCTCTCTAGACTAAGATAGGTTCAAACGTTATAGCGCCAGGGGACTAGTGAGCTACTTCAATCTAAAATTCTACACCGACCAGACATATTTCCTACTGAATCAGAAAATGAATATGATTTATTATGTTAATAAAGTACTTTCTTCTTTCAGTGATTAATAGAAAACGATTTATATGGATGACCTTTTAAATTATATTATTAACTAAAGATCGTCCAAATTAATTGCTTACCGAATTTCACGAAGATAAATAAATAATATGATCCATTAATAAATATGAGATTAAACTTATAATGAGGGGTCAATATATAGGATAATATATATATATATAATATTATATATTTATATTATAATTATATATATATAATTAATATATATATATATATATATATATATATATATTATAGATATATAATATATATAAGAGTTATGATGCTATTTATATTCGTTAATTCGTGTAAATTCTCTCAGAAAATTTTCAATTTTGACAGTTTTCGACCCTGTGCCAGATAATATGATAAAAAATCAATATACTTTCGTGTATTATGTATCCACTTCATAGTAAGGTTATATATAGATAATAGGTGAGTATTCCGACGTGTAAAAGTAATGAATGGATTTTGTGAGTTGATAAAGGAATGTTTATGAAAATTGCCGATAATTTGAGGTAAATGTTAATCCCAGTTATGGGGTTTGAGGATGGTAAAATGTTAATATTTATTGAGAAATAGATAAGTAATAATTTAATTAGATAGGGGTGGTAAGGGCCGGGTATGTAAAGAGTGAAAGTTGTATAAGAATTAGTAAATATGTGTGCAGTTATAGAACCAAAGAAAGAGATACTGGACCCGAAAAACGATTTGGAGCACGAAATATATGAGTGAAATATGAAACTGTATATAATTGATGTTAACAAAATTTATATATGGAAGAATTAAGTAATAAGAACTATAGTTTCTGATGGATTGGAAGTAGAGTAGAAGTAGAGAGAAGTAATAGTATCCTAATGTTAAAAATATAATGACTTAATCTGTTTTCCTAGAATTTTAAATTAAGGAATTAAGTTTATTGTAAGTGATGTAAAGAAGATTATATGTGGTTATTTGATTGAAAAGTAAGTGTGTGTATCGACTGTAACTGTATATGTAACGTAATTATACAATTTTTTAGAAATGCGTAGTGATTAATATGTGGATAAAAATTTTTAACAATTAAACCAATATGATTTGAGAAATAAATAAAATGAGAGATTGAAGTAAGGAAATTAAATTGATAATTTAGTGTATGATTGAGAGACTTTTTCAAACCAGCGTATAATGACCCAGTATTAAATTATTAGTGAATATCCTTAGTGGCCCTACCAAGTAATATAATTGTGTTTATATGAATATTAGATTTGAAATGGTGAAAATTCATAATAAATAAAGAATGTTATATGAGATTACAGTTTTAGACGGTGATGTAATGATATAATGGATTAGAAGTAAATATGTGTATATATTATTGTGAGTGAGACATAGAATCTCCTCGGCGAATCAAAGTGAATGGACAAGGAAAGTGGAATTATTGTGGCAATGTCCCCATAAATAGATTAACATTATTAGATGTGATAATCGATATATTGAAAAGGACATTTATGAATTCAAAAACATTAACATTGTATGCGCGCGAATACAGAGATTTGTGGATGTTATGATGAAGAAGGAATAACGAGTACGTGCTGAGAGAGTAGCCTGCTGATATTGTATGACCGGATAAAATTTGCATTTTGGGTATGGCCGAAGAATCTGAAGAAGTTTTGAGAGAAAGTATTAGAGGGAATGTAGCAAGAGTGGAGTAGAAAGAGGAGTTTGAAGAAGTAAATTTAAATGAAAGGATAAAAGGTGATGATATAGAGTGAAGTGAGGAAGGGTTAGGCCCCGGTTGTGAGAATAGATTTTAGTTGAGCCCAGATTATGGAACCAGAATCAGTTTGAAGTTTACAATATTTAGGGTGAAGATGCTGGACCGAAAAGGGAAAACGTGATGAAGAAGGAGAGGAGTAGGATTAAGGAAATTCGTGGAAATGGTCAAGAAGGTTTGGAAGGTGAGTGCCCGCAAAGTTTAAACCTTGAGATTGTGGATATAAAGGGCATGTTTGAACTGTACCTAGGATTTTATTAAAATCAAGGTATGGTTGTTTACCTTTGTTTAAATTGTATATAAGTAGTAAACATTATTTATTTAGGAAGATATAATTTTTTATTAAAATTTAAATCTAAATTATAATGTGTTCAGAAGGAACCCAATACCTTATACAGGTGTTTGTGAATTATAGCAGGAACCAACGTAAAATAATGAGGATAGCTGTTTTAATCGAACAACGTCTTCATTTCAAAGTCCAAAATCATTAGAGAGATAGTTGTTGTAGAGTGATATTGTAGAGGGAGCGTAAGTGAGACGACATAAACTCGAGAGTACATTGAGATGGTTTGGTAATATGGAAAGGATGAATGTTAGTCGGTTGGTTAAATCGGATGTATAGGGGTGAGTGTTCTGGTATCGACTAGCTGGGAGAGAGAAAAGAAAAAGTGAATTGAGATGAAAGGTGCATAATAGAAGTGATTGGCCCGGAGTTCCTGTAAAGGTGGAGTAATTGGTCGCTGGCCCCTCCCTGGTTTTAAAAACCCGAACCTACCCATCACCGAAGGATACAACAGACTGTGGAGTCGTCCGATCTGTTGTTAAAATGTGAAAGCTTTATGGGGTGAATTTTCATTCCTAGTATAGTGGAACGTAATGTGTAACCTTAATTATTATGAAAAGGATTCTTTATTCGATCTTTAAACGGGTGTTTTATTCCTAAACTATATTGCATGGTGAGTATGCTGGTGCTGACTAAATCATAGTACTCTGATATAATAGAGAATGAAATAAGTATATAAATCAATTAATATTATAATACTAAATTAGCGATAAAAGAGCACAGATGGTAAGTTACTAAGTGTCGTACAGATTATTGATCAAACTGTGTTCTTTAATTACAAACGTATGTATCATTTACACTGTGTACGAGTGTTGTAGCATCTTATCTGAGAATATGTTATAAATTTAGAAATTAAAATTTTAGCAGTCATTGCTCTATGTCTAATATATAAATTTATGTTTCTGTGAATATTTAAGATATCTAGGAAAATTAATATAAGTTATAGGCACTCGTTAAAATAAGCTGTGCAAATCGATATTTCTCTTGAACTATGCCTTCTCAAATTTAACAGAAATACTAAATTGATGCAAACTAAGTCTTAAATATATTAAAATTGTAATTTTGAGAACCGTAAGAAAAAAACTACTTCTCAAACACGAATACGTTTAATTTTTAATTATTTTTTTGTAAAAAATAAATTAATTGGCGTATGTATATTAACTAAATGAATATTGAAGGGTTTACTAAGTGAGGATAAATAGAAGCTTTGGATAACATAATAATATCGTAATTCCCCCCATACAACCCTTCATAAATAAATTAAATGCATTTTCTTTCAAGGAAAACCATATTAACATACACATAATAAAGGGAATAATTATGACAGTGTTTTCCTTGCCCTTATTCTATGGTCATAAAAAGTAATCAATGTTAAGTTGGTTGGTGCTAAGTATGTTTTAAAAATAACATTAATTATATGTATATTTATACAAAAACATGTAAAATAATATAAAAAAATATTATTGTGCATTAAAAGTGACTGGAAAGAAGTAGAAGATCAAAAAACATAAATATCAAGTAAATACCAATATGAATGTGAATAAACAAATACAGTACTAAATATATAAAAATAATAATAATATATACATATAATTAAGTAAAATAACAATATAATTATATAAAATTATTACATATTAAATATTATAATTAATAAAATTGATTAAAAATAGATTAAATAATAATAAATTAATAATTAATAATAATGGTGAAGCATATGCTTTATTATATATATATTTAAAACATTTTATGAGGTATAAGAAAAATTGAGAAAATCCTTTGATGAAGCTTGTTGAATTTTTTAATACCAATACAATATTTATTTTTGTATAAATAATCGGTAAATTATAATAAATTAGTTCCTGGTATAAATTACGATTATTGAGATCCTTGGATCCGAATAACGTTCGTAGGAATATTAGTTAATCCTCATATCTTAAGGATAAACATTTAGGTTATATATATTATAATAAAATTCCAATAACTATATATAGAAATAAAATTAATGAAAGTGAGTAAATACATGCAACAGGCAACACACATTTTGGAAAATACCACTATTTAATATTTAAATATTTGGAACACTGTACCAATAATAAAAAACCGTAAAAGGCTTTGATGCCAGGTATAGAGGAAAGAGCAAGTATGCATCTATAATCAAGGGTTAGATGGCGTTAGTTATTTTCGAGATTGGTATTATCGATTAATTGATGTCTTTGATTAATTTCAGATCTGTAAACAAATATGATTGGAATATTGTAGTGTCTTATGTTCGAATTCAATGCATAAGATTCTGATAGACAAAGTCTGTAAGCTTAAAATATAAATAGAGAGCAGAGTTTTCTATTGATTTATAAGATAAGAAAATCATAAAAATTATGGTTAAAATAAAGGATAATAAAATGTGAAGGAAATAGAGGCAGAAAGAGTAAAAAATCGAGATAAAGATAGCATATGGACACAAATTTTTTCAAATAGTGATTTTAAACCGTCTAAATGCACTGTAATAGGCTAACGAAGGCCTACGCTCGAGTACTATAATTGAGTTTAAAACAAGGCTAAACATATTAATAAATCAAATAATGCTTTAATTAATATTTTAGATGGGCAAGAATTTAAC
>JABUQX010006844.1:0-17500 GCA_015478945.1 Trachelipus rathkii
AAAAAAAGAGATAATTCACCGATTTGACTAACTGATTCTTGACTATCTGATTGTGGAAAATTATTAGGTATATCTTGGTTATTGTAATATAATCTTGAAGGATTATAGTGTGAAAAGCAACAAGAAAACCAATTGGGATGGTTTTAAGCAAAGGCTTTAAAAACTTGAGCGTGGTTGACATTATATTTATTTAATTGATTTTTAGGGAACCTGAACGTTTGGTTTTTGAAACTCAGTTTTATATTAAAGAGTTACGTCTGTAGTTTTGAAACTCAGCATTTATATGAAATTCGGCTTTATTATAGCAACTTGACTTTTATACTTTTTTGAAATTAGGTTTTTACTACTAAGGTTAGTTATATTTTTGAAAACTAGATTCTTATTATAAGTTAGTTTAATTTTGAAACTCAGATTTATTTATTAAATAGTTGAGTTATGGTTACAGTAGATTTGTATTATATAGCTGAAGTTCTATAATTTTTGAAACTCCCTTATACTGTTAATAGCAGGTTGAAGCCTATATGTTATGAAACTCAGATTTATTATTAAATAATTGGAGCCTATATTTTTTTGAGACTTAGATTTGGTATTGGATATTTGAAGCTTATTATATTTTTAAAATTAGATTTAGTATTGAATATTTTAAAGCTTAAATATTTAGACTTCAGATTTATGTTTGCTTTTCATTGGAAGCTAGTTATTGGATGCTATTTTCGAACCAGGAGCTGATAGTACTGTAAACCGTCAAGATTTTTTTTGGGATTTTATCTTTTCAGTTGAAAAGTTAGTTCTGTACTTTTGGAACTTAGAATTTATTAATACTGGTTCAAGTCGAGATTGTGAGACGTAACTTATGCTTATGTTAAATTTGTTTACATTTCAGATTTATGAAAGTAACTTAGCCAATTTTCGGGATACTTTTAGAATTGCTTTCAATTAGGTTTGGTGAAAGTTACTTAACCACATTTCAGTATTATTTTAAATTGTTTACATTTCAGATTTATGAAAGTAACTTAGCCAATTTTCGGGATACTTTTAGAATTGCTTTCAATTAGGTTTGGTGAAAGTTACTTAACCACATTTCAGTATTATTTTAAATTGTTTACATTTTATCTTTTCAGTTGAAAAGTTAGTTCTGTACTTTTGGAACTTAGAATTTATTAATACTGGTTGTTAATTTACTTGAGGACGAGATAGAGTGATGTGATATGCTTAGAAGATACGCATAGATTAACGTAAATTCGTCGGATATGATAGTGATAGGTGCTGTGTTTCCTTTGATGATGATATATATATGGTGTAGAATATAAGGTGAATAAAGTAAAGTTATATTACTGAAGTATGTTATAGCTATATACTATATATTTAGTATTATTATTATTTTATTATTCTATATATATTATATTATTTATATATATATATATATTTTATATATACTAGTAAGTGTCATATAGAAGACATGTGATGTATCATATCAAAACGTACTAAATGAATATATGTGTTAGAGCTCACTTAGGAAATGATGATAAGTAAATATAATGGAAAAGTAGTTACTTATAAAAGATGAATATATAGGAAAATGATAAAGAAGTCAGATAGGTAGTAAGTACGCAGTGACACCTATGTTGAGTAGAGGATAGATGTTCTCTAAGAATCAGATATGGTGGGGACATATTTTGTAAAGTGCTAAGATAAAATGGTCTTACGAAGTAATACAAGATGAGAGTAGTATTCTTATTATTGGATGGACAGAGAGTATTAGATAGATACTATAATATATATTGGAGATGGGTAGGATGTTATGATATATTACCTAATCCATGATTCCTAGAAGAAGATCCCGATGGCCTGCTAATTAGAGGCATAATATACGGGAAGAATGATTGGGAATGAAGAGCCGTGATAGTGGAGTGACGCATCAGCTAAGGTGTCCACTGATAGTACTAGGAGTGTCGTGTATCTTAATACTAATCTATTATGCGAGATGTGCTGGTGGGCAGCGACGCGTATGACGAGATAGCAGTCGTGACAGTTTAGAGCCTCTATTATGGGATAGATCGTTTAATAATATTGCCCTATATAATAATAGTACTACATGAGTAAGTGAGCGAGTCTTATTATTTACGAGTATTTTGAACACGCTCGTTTTTTAACATTAGTACGGTAAAGAATTACATGTAAGTTTATATAAAAGTACAGCTAGTTGTTAGATGTATGTTTCCAAGTGTTGGTAGAAGAGCAGTAGTGTAGTAGTATGAAGCGTACCTACCAGTAGATGTGAAGTAGTAGTAATAGTAATTAATAATATCCATGTAGTTGTAGATTAGTTGTAATAATAATAAAGTATTATGCAAGTTATAATAAAGTATTTTTAGTTTAGTATTACTGGATTTCTTTATTATGAAAGTTATGTAGTGATAATAAATAAAATATATTTGTAATAGTATGGGACCGTATTATTTATGAGATATTTAAAGTGTCTTATAATAAATATTATAAATATAAATACTTTAAGATAATACATTATATAATAAATATATAATAATTACCATATATTATTTATAATATATAATTAATAATTTATAATATATAATAATATATTAATAATATATAATTATAATATATATTAATATATAATATATAATATAATAATAATTATATATTAATAATAATTTAATATATAATAATATAAAATACATATATATAATAAATATTATAATAATATATAATATAATGGAATTAATTAATTATATATAATATAATTAAATTTAATCTAATATTAATATAATAATAATTACTCTATAATAAAAATAAGTATAATTGAGATAATAAATGTTTAAATAATCATATTTATTTACATTATATAGACAAAAATAATAAATACTAATATAATAATAATCATATATAATATAATAATCAATAAAATAATAATAATAATATAATTGTTTAATCTTCTTAGAGTTTTGTTGCTTATATTTAAAACTGTTCTCCTTGCTCCTTTGGGTTATTATTATTATTAATTATTAATTATTATTATATTATTATTTTATTATTATCTATTATTATTATTATTTTTTATTATTATTATTATTATTATTATTTTTTATTTATTATTTTTATTATTATTATTATTTTTATTTTATTATTATTATTAATTTAATATTATATTATTATTAATATTAAAATTCATATTAATATTAGTATTGATTAAATATTTAATCTTATTAATCCATTTTACTATTCATATGAATATAAATTCAAAATTGACATTAATATTATTTTATATTATTATTATTATTTTATTATTATTACTATTTAATTATATATTATTATTATTATATTTATTTTTATTATTATATTATTATTTTATTATTATATTTTTTATTAATTTATTTATTATTTTATTATTATTATGATTATGATTTATATATTATATTATTATTATTATTTTATTATTATTTATTATTATTATTATACATTATTATTAATTATTATTTTAATTATTATTATTGTTATTATAATTATTATTATTTTATTATTATAATTATTAATTATTATTAATTATTTTATTATGATTGCGATTAAAATCTATACTTTAGTTATATGTATAATTGAATAAATTTTATACATTAATAATATATAAATTATAAAATATAATAAATTTAATATAATTATAATATATAAAAAGATACAAGAATAAATATTATAATAAAAATATATCTAATTAATAAACAATAAAAAATAAAATAAAAATTAATAATATTTATATAATATATATATAATTATATTAATTAATTAATTATAATATAATTATATTAAATTTATATTAAATAAATAATAGTTATATTTTATATAAAATTTAAATATATTATTTTATTTTCTCTATTAAAATAAATTTAATATTTAAATTATACGATTATACTTAAAATTATACTTATATTATTATAAATTATACTATATAATATAAATTAATATTATATATATAAATATTATATAATATATATAATTAATTTATTTAATGTTTAGACTGTGTGGTAATAGGTTGTGCTTAACTGGAGCTCCGATAATTAGGAAGTGCTCCAATGATTAGAATGTATTTATGTTGTATAATATATTGTTTTATATAATAGTGAGTTATTAATTCAATTTATACTAATTTTAAGTTGTAATGTATTGTTAATATTTAATAGTGATGTCTACTCACTCTGTTTAATAATATATTTTGATTTATATATTTTATATATCTATTATTTAATGTTATTTATTTTTAATATATTGAATTAGTGGATATTTATATAATTTTAATCCTTTATTTAATATTATTAAGTTTATTATCGTATTTTGAATTTATTGTATTTTATATGATAATAAATCTTTTATTATAAATTTAATTGTATTTGATAATGTCTATATAATGTGTAATTAAGTTTATTATTTAAATTAGTATATATAGTGCAATTTTATCAGTATAAATTAATTTATTTAGATAGTTATTATATTTTATTATATATGTATTTTTATAATATTTAATTTTTATTATATTCTTTTCTCGTCTATATTATTAACACTTTATGTACTATTATTTATAGTAGTATATTATTTTAATTTTTAATTTTATTTTAAAATACGTTTTGCACACAACTATACGTATTTGGATTTACATTAATTGGGGTTTATGATTTTATCTTTATTTAAGTTATTATATTAAAATGATTGATATAAATTTTGTAAATTATTTTTTTTTTGTTAATCTGATATTTATAAATATTTTGATTGGGGTGTGTGAATAATTGAACTCACGAGCATTTTTTTTTCATATTCTTCTTATCAATTATGGCTGCCAAGTTATATATATTTTTTAGAACGCAAAATACAGGGATTTGTAAAACGAGTTTTTATGACATTTTAATATATACTACTATAATTATTCCGAATTCTACACTTAGTATATATATTATATTACATCTCTATTGTTTTTAAATTTCTTAAGTTAAACTGTGAAAAAAGATGAATTGACAATTTAATAATTTATTATTATTGATTTATTATTTTTTATCTTTATTATTTTTAATTACTGATATTATTTAATATTATTATTTGTAATTATTATTATTATTATGATTTTATTAATTATATTATATATATAATAAATAAAATTATTCAATTATATATAATTTTATTATTATTTATTATAATATTCATTAATTATTATTATTATTATTCTCGAAAAATGAAATATTACATCAGACATCAAAGCCTCTTGTATTATTTTAATTAGGAATCTTTTATTTTGAATAGAGTATATTATCTTGGATGGAGAAGATTAATTCGTGTGTCAATGAATAATAATTCATGAATAATATTACCACTAAGCTTCTAATTTTTATTATCATCCAAAGCATTATGCATAAATTCAACAAATAACATTTAATCGGTACTATTTCTTTTACATCCAAATCATATATCAATACTGTTCTTAAAATATTACAAATATGTTCTACTATATCTGTTCGTTTTATTGTTGTATAGAATTGTTTCTAAGAGACTGATGTATCGTCCTTTTAATCAATATGAATCTTTGCTAAGTCTATCATAAGCTATTTGTGTTTCAGTTTCTTTTTAATTTAGAAACTTCCTTTTAATTTCAGTATGTATAAATTTTGAGATACAAATTTCATATAAGACTTATAGACTTCATCAGGAGCATAGTAAAATACTGCTGAAGATTGGTATAATGATGAGTATTGGTTTATTAATTTATGGCCTAATAAGAATAAATAATATAATTTGTTCGATGTTTATACATATTAATGTATCGTATGGTATGCATTATGCGAGATAAGTAGTGAATTTAGTATCTTTATACTTTGTTACTTCCTTTTTGGTAGAAGCTATAGGAGACAAAGCTTACCTATAAGTATCGTATGGGGATCAAGTGTTGGACAAATTATAGAAATATATAACGATCATTTGCACTTTCATTTTATAATGTATGGATATTGTTAATATAATTAATCTGTAAAAAAAAATAAGAGTGTGTGTGTTATTAACAGACTTGTGAATGTGTGTGTATGATCATAAATTTTTTTTGTTTATCCTTTAAAATAATAATTGAAAAATAAGTATGGTCAAAGATCAAGTATAAGTTTAAAAAATAATTTACTTATATCAATAAGAAAATATTCCACGAAGCAAATATATCAAATAATGAGGAAAATGAGAATTTAGTATTGTTAAGCTAATATAGAGAAAAATATATATTTTTTCACATAAACTTACATAAATATGTGGAGTAAAATGAGAATAATATTATAATCAATTATAATATATTATAATCATATAACGAAAAATAATTTACATACTAAATAAATAAACTAAATTAATTATACTAGTAAATGTAATAACTAAGATTTAAAATATAGGCAACCATTATACCCTTATAAATTTTTAATACTTGATAATATTATATTAATTAAATAATTGATAATTTATGAATTAATATATCATTATGAATAATCATTAATATATAATTATTATTGGTCTTTAATACTTATTCTAATCAATAATAATATTATATATATTAATAATCATAAATAAATATATAAACATAAAATAATATAATAATCATACCCTTTCTGCTGACGAAATCGATATTATCTTTATATACATGACAATATTTAATTTTTAAGCTTTTATTCTAGTAGAATAATATATTCTCATCTAATTATTAATCTAGTTATTTATACACGATAGTTATTCCTAAATATTACTACATCTCACATTCCCTACTCTTAATTTAACATTTGGTTACTTTTAACCTCAGGTTTTCCTTCCCTTATTACATTCATTTTGAAGTTAGTGTATTCATTTATATATTCATTATATCTATCAAATTTAATGGTGCTGGGGTGGAGGGGTGGAGTTATTGGAAGAATATTTAGCATATTTTTATTATTATTATTAATTGTTTATTCCACCACCCCAACTTCGATTGATACGACGGAGTTACCTTTATGAATTAGTTTCATGATGTCTTAATTATCTTTCATTGATTATGTAACTTATTATTATTTTTATCTATTAATATTGGCATGGAGAGGTTATTGAAATACGGTTCATATATTTCTTAACTCAAATTATTTTAATTATATTTACACCTTACCTTCATATCTTTTTTCTTAAGCTTCACTCATTGTTGCTCTTTATTGTCTGAGCACTGCTGGTATGCATGGCTATAAATTCATATCTTCCTTTATTTACATCGTTTATAATTATGTTTTTTATATCTTACTTTTATCTCATATCACTTTTTTTTCCCTACCACAATTTATTCACATTCTAAGGTGAGTATTGGGATACCACATGACTATACACACTTCACTTACTCGTACCTCCTACGTAAGAAGCGAAACACGTAGAATACCATAAATAACATAGCAATATGCATACCTTCCGCCGCATTCTTAAACACAAATTCACTTATACATTTACTCTCATATAGGTATCCTACTTGACAATAATACATACTCGATCCAACATACAATTATACACTACATTCAATAGTCAAAACAGACATTTAACCTCCGATGGCTTAGTGACCAATGGTACCTCATCTGTATCATGTAGATTACTCCTTTAGATTAACTCTACTCTTTCACTCTATGGGAAGCTTTAACGCCTTTTTCTGATTTCTGTTCTTTTGGCTTCTTCCCCTCACTCCTTTTCTTTTTCTTTCCACGTTCTTCTATTCTTACTACACTTCTTTTTATATTACTTTTTTTTGTTGCTACATTCTCCTCCATTCTTTATTCTTTTTTCTTTGCTACTTTCTCATCTCATCTAGATCAGGAATACTATCATTACTCATTTTTCTTCTATCTTATTCTAAACAGAACAGATTTTCACTCCCTTTCTTTGAATATCTTCACTAAACTTCTCACGAGAACTGTTATATTTCTCCAATTCCAAAATACTGAGGTCTCTTATTTAGGGGATTTCAATGTTAACACACACTGAAATGGTTGGGGTCCTCATACTGATTTAGGTGGGAGAGGAGGCGAATCTTTTAGCAATTTCAACGATCTGGAGCAACTAATTAAATAGAACCAACACCCATTCCGGATCGTCAATACAATTCTTGAACCACTTGACTATGTTTTCACCACTAGTCTCTCTCTATAAATAACATTCCACCTTCGCTCTATTTGGTAACATCCTGACCAAACCTTATAATCTCTAAATTTTACTACTTTCTTCTCCAACCAGTCCTATCCGCCTAGCGTTTTTTCTCGGCACAATCTGGTTGATTGGCCCTGAATTGGGGTCCTCTGCGGTTGCTTCTACGCTAACTATAATCTGGACATGTATTATGCTTTGTCATCTGGTGACTTGCTTCTGACTATCTGCCGATAAGGTGGGGAGCTTGTTACCCTGTTGACGAGAGGCGATAGAGTCATGCGTTGTTTCGTTCTTTCTTTGACTTTAATAACTCCTTGTGTTCCTCTACATCTATAATACATGGTTCATCGTGGCTAGTTGTTCTCAACGAGCGTGATCCAAAGCTCTGGTAATAAAGTCTTGTCCGCCAATTCAGAGACCTAGCATGCACACTGTGGCGGTATATCGGGAGCATGCGAAAAAATTAATCGTGGTGTTACTCACTACACTCTTGCTCTAATTTCCATTCGCTTGAAATCGTATGGACAAGGGATAGCTATCGAGAGCATTAGCGGAGGCCATATATCATCAAACGAAAGTGCGCTAAAAACATCCTTGCGTTTCCTTACTCTTGACGAAATCTTTCTGGCCTCCTTGCCAAATTACAGGTTCTCTAAGAATTATGTAAACTCTAATGCTTTCTGTCAGAAGAGATGGGATTGATTGGGTTCTTCTGATAAGCATAATTTCTCCAACTGAAAAGGCCAATGCTCTTCGCTCCCTGTTTTCCTCTAAAAACTCAACTCTGGACCGTTCTGGTTTCTCATCTCCACCTTCTCTCTTCAGGTGTCCTAATGCTTTTTTGCCTGTGATACATTGATCGGCGGTTGCATGGGCTCCTTGAATCTACGAACGTTAAGGAAGGCGGGTGTCCCGGATTGGCATTCTCCCCGAGTTTTGAGGGAGTATTTTTTCCGGTGCTAATTCTGCCCTACCCGTTCGTTCAACTATATTCTCCATTCCTCTGTTTCAATACTAACACTTTTCCCCTCAGTGTTTAGAAAACAACAATTAGCTTACCAGCACAATGTCCACCCATTCCGAATAAACAGGAAAGCCGGCTCTGATCCTTTCCAACTATCGCCCTTATAAGCTCTTACTTGTATTCTATCTAGATCTTTGAAGACTCTTCCTCAATTTTCTCATGCTCATTTGAACCCCTCATTTTTTTCATTCACTTCTTTCCCCATCGCCAAGTACGGCTTTCGGCGCTCGAGGTTCTACTGTGGCGGGATTACCTTTCGCTATCATTTTACCTCGAATTTATAGGTTTTACCGCCTTAAGAACTACGTTTGTTGTTGGTTGGCGTCTTGACATTTCCAATAGCATTTGACCGGGTAATTGGCACGCGTCACTCGCTATTCCCCTGGCTCCCTCTTATGGGTTTTCCTCCTTCCTATTCGTGCTTACTTATGTCTAGTTTTCCTTTCAAATCGCTCAATAAATCGGTCTGTTTGTTGAATATTTGGGCGCGACTTCTATCTTTCCTTTTATCTGTCAATGTGGTGTTCCTCAGGGTTCTGTCTTATCTCCTAATCTTTTATTTGCTCTTTTACTTCAATTAATGATCTTTCATCACCTGCACATCTAGAACTCTATCCTCTTTAGCCGATGACGGCTCGATCCTATCTCTTTTATTTTCTTCTTATCTCATTCAACTTCTTGTTTTCTCCTTTTATTTTAACTTCTAGATTGCTTCTCTCTTAATTCTTCTTCCGATTCTATTCTTTTCTCGCTGATCTTGGATAGAATTTCCGGGTGGGAGTCGTCTAGAACCTTGTTAAATATAATTCAATTCTTTTAAAAACTTTCACTTCTACATAATTCTCTCCTTCTTAAGACACCTTCCATACTTTCCCTATCTCTTTCCGACGTTCTCTCGTATCTTCTCCTGTCGACAATATAAATATCCTTGCCTTAACATAAACAAAAATGTCTTTTGGAAAACCTCAGCTCACAACGGTTTAGCATAAGGGGCCATCAAAAAAACTGGAGTTTCTGTTTAGACTAGCGAGACCTTTTTTTCCTCTTCTCAAGTATACATTTACTAGCTATACAAGGCCATCTCATTACCGCTTCCTTGTATGGAGTACTTGCTATTTCTCATGATTATGGGGGGAATAGCTCTGGAGTTTTACACATCCTGCCAGGTGTTTTTGGATACAGGGTCGTAAGTCAATAGGATCACAATTAAAGGCTTATAAAACTGTTCTGTACTTACTTTAAAGTTCACTTGACTCACTATCATTTGCGGCGTCGAATGTTCGGTCGCTTTTCTCATTTTACTTATTTATTATCTATAGGTACCGCAGCGGGACAGGTGCTCGGTGGGAGCTTACCCTAGTGACTCGCGTACCTATCTATCACTTTGGGTCGCCATTGTAGAACTAGGGGTGCTGTATCTGGCACATGAGTTTTTGTTTGATATAGTAATATTTCTTAAACTTCTACAGGCTGTTTCGCTGGGTGATTCTTCTTTTCTCTCTGCCAAAAATTCTGTTTCTGTGGAATTCCCTTTCTCTATCTTTCTTATGTGTTATACCTATCTTATGAATTTAATCTCCCCACTTCAAAAGCCTGCGTCTGTGCTCACTCCTGCGTATTTGCTTTAGTTTGTTGACCTCTGAGGCGTGGATAACAGCTCTACCAATCCTTTGAATAGGGGCTCTGCCCGTGAGTGGTGTGACAGCTGTTAAAAAATAAAAAAATAATAATAAAAAAAAAAAAAAAAAATATATATTTATATACTATATGTATAGTATTAATATATTAATACATATATATTATTAAATTATAATATTTAAGATTTCCATTATATATATATTATATATTATATTATATAAATAATATATTCAATTAATAGCTATAGAGTGTTATGCCTAATAAGTCACTCATTATTTCTTACATAAATCGTATAGCATATAGTTCTAATCTCGAAGGAATTATTGTAATAATAAAGCAAATAAGGCTTAATTATTATTTTAAAATCTGTCATATTTAGTTCTTTAATTGAAAACTGGATTAATTTTTAAGAGTAATTATTTAATAGCGAAAGAATATGATATTTTACAGAATACTATATTATTCTCAAGGTAAAATTCAAAGTCTACTATAACCTTTTTCAAGATATTTAAATTATTTTATTTGTTTATTTTTTATTTTTTTTTTTTTTTTTTGTTAAAAAATCATCATTTCGAGGAATATTTTGAATTTACAAGTTTGAAGAAAAGTTTTATAATTTTTGCTGAAAAATGAAAATTCAACAAAAATTATATATATATAATATATATCTATTTCTTTTATATATAAATAATATATACATATTATATTTTATATTATAATTATATTATTTAATTATTATATATTTTTATATTTATATATAAAAATATTAATATTATATATATATATATATATATATATATATATTAATATATATATACATTTTTATTTAATATATATAATAATATATATATATATATTTATAATTAATTTATATAAAAAAATATGCACATTTATTATTATATATATATATATAATATAATATATTAATAATATAATATATATTATATTATAATATTATCTTATATTATATATATAATATATTATTAATATATATAAATATATATTATATTATATATTTATATTATATATTATTAATTTCTTTATATATAATATAATATATATATATATTAATAATTTTTAATTATTTTATATATTTTATTAATTTATATATATATATATATATATATATATTATATTAATATATAAATTATATATTATATATATTAATATATATATATATATATTATTATTATATATATATATATATAACTATATATTATATATATATATATATATATATTATATATATATATTATATATATTATTATACATGAATATATTTTCATATATCCTATTGGTTAAATAGCCCCTTTTGCTAATTTATTTTTAAATTTAGTTAGGCTAGACCATTTTGGAACTATAAATGTTGAGGTTTTCTCGTATTCATCCACCTCAGAATATAGTATTAAAGTGTACTGCACAACGTATGATTGACTTATTTTTCCTGATGCATAGAATACGATAATTTTCTGTAATTCTATAGTATTCATTATACGGTACACATTTTGGTTGGGGCCTACTGAAAGTACTCTCTTAATAATCTTATTGAATGGTAAATTACCAGTAAAACGAGATTAACTAGTGGTAATTTTCCGAACTAATAGGAATTACTAGTATTTTACATCATCCACCGAAGCATAGATGTGAAAGTGAATAATAGATTCTGATTAATGCAATTCTTATGAAAACATATGTTGTTGTGATGCAAATAATCGTCTAAATACAGGCTAGTAAAGAGAGCAGCAGCCCTCCAGCCCCAGCCCAGCCTCCCCGCCCCAAGCCTCCAGCACCTAGACCTTACAGCCCCAGCCCTACTCAGCTCACAGTCCCAGCCCTAAAGTCCTCAGCCTTATCAAGCATACCCAGCTCCCAGCCCCATCTTTTGACATCACTAGAATGTTGGATGTAAAGTAAAAAAATGAATTCTGCAGTGAACACAACTGGTTAATAGCTAAAAACGTTAAACTTAACTGTAAAACTTTCAAAAATGTTGGTTCTTTAGGACCAGAGGGAGAAATGCAGGGCTTGTAAATTTCCCATCATAACATTCAGTGTTAATCAGTACATACATCAAGGTGAGAATAAAATCTGTTAATCTAGATGCTTTTTCTTTTTTTCTGAAGTTTTTATAAAAACTTCACATAGATCTAAAGGTAAAGTTCAGCTTTTCATAAGATCATGTTGACTCTTTCATAATACTGAAACTCCGCATATAATATAAGTCTTTTGATTACCTGTATCACTAGTTTTCGAAAATGATGAAAGGGTAAGTGACACCACGTATATAAGAACTGCATTCAAAGTAGCTAAAAGAATCTAATAGCTTCGTTATTTCAGATTTTGAGTCAGCAAATTGATATGCAAGGAACTTAAATGGCATCAAAATATGGGGCGTATTTTAAAACACTCAGCTACTAAGTGCACAAACACAGTGAAACATATTGCAGTGGAAATGAAAAAGCAGTGCTATTAAGAACAATACTAGAACCAAATAATAAAATTGCTACTCCTTAAAAGAACGAAAACATTATTTCCCACAATAAGATCAGTCGTCGTCTCTAATCATTATTTTTATGTGAGAACCACATTTCATGAAAGACAGGATTCAATGTTGGGCTCGGGCTGAACCTTTTTTCATCCCCAAAAAAATTGGACCATAAAATTTGGACTTAATTTCAGCCGTATTTTAGACTTTCCTATATTCAATCTATCTAAACTGTAGCTTTTTTTTTTTTCTCCTCTAAAATGTGTTGTTTTCGGGTGTTTTTTTTCTTGACTTTAAATTATTATTATTTCTTTCATGAATTTTTTAATATTTTTTCTTAAATTAAACGAGTTTTTTTTGACTTTTGTCAAAATTCCTCCTAAACTATTTTTCAAAATGATCTTCAAATTTATAATATGACTCATAATTGATAGGTCCTTATTACCTATCAATTTTTTGTAGAAGTACAATTTTCCGAATTTTTGAGTTTTTGCTTTCATACGTTTTGTCCAATTATCAAACCCACTATTTTCTTTTGGTTTTTGAAAAGTTGAAAAATTGCGATAATTTTTTTTTCTTTTTCAGGCGAAGGGAATGGAAAATTTACAGAGTATATGTAGTGGAGGGAGATACACATTTTTACTTGGATAATTTTTTTGTATATGCATTAGGTTTGGATTTGTTCTTTGGACAATTTTTCGAAAAAAAAATAATTTAAAATTTTCTTAATAAAATTTTCTTTTAAGTCATACAAAAAATTAAATCAGTAAAAAAGGTTGCAACAAGCTTGGATTACAAAAGTTTCTCAACGATTTGATGTTGATCAGTTATGAGTAAGAATAAATTTCAAAATTTTTTCATTTATTCATAAATCCAAAACCAAGGGGAGTTTTGGAAATGACTGGTTGAGCAACAAAATTTCAAAAAATCAAAAAACGGTACTTCTACATATTCGGAGTAATGGACCTATTCTATGCATATTTCTAAAGTTTGAAGTTATTTCTGACAAAATAGTGGCAGGGATTTTCGCAATATCAAAAATGCATCGCCAGAACAATTGTCCTGATTGGCACTAATGACTACAGTGCACAGAAATATCACTTCTTTGAATATTACAACGTTTACCTAATGCGATGTGAGACACTAAAAGACATAAACAAGCTCACAGTTATTGGTGTGTTATTACAGGGCTCAATGAATGCTGAAAAACTTACCGAATTTTTTGTTCTCATTTTATTAGAAGCGCGGTTTGAAAATTGGGTTCAGCACCGAGCCCGAACTTGGATTTCTTGCCCTTTCAGTTGGCGATTTGTAACCTTCAGCAATCTAATTTGTCAGTTACATTAATGGTAACTTCTTAGGTTCTGAGATAGATATTTAAATCTAGCTGAAAGAATAAATTCCAAAAATCTTTTTTGCTGATTAGACTTTTCCTAGCTTATTAAATGTTTATGAAACTTGGTTGCCATCGATGATTTTTTTTTTCTGGAAAATTTGTATCTCTTGGCACTTATGGCAACAAAAGGCTCAGTAATTTTCTTAGTTTTTTTTTTTTTTTTTCTTTTTTTTTTATTCCCAAAGAACGGTGTAAATTTAATTAACTTATATTTTATTATTAACTTAAAAATGAATTTCCAAATTTATTTTTTGGCATTGTGCTATTCACATTTGCTTTTCTGTGTTTGATTTGAGTAAAACAATTTGACTTTCCATCTACAATTTAAATAACTTCAAATCGTTTATCGTGCGCTAAATCTATACATAACTTCCACTTATATCTCAGTTCCTCTTTAATAAAGCAAATGAAAATAAAAATCTCTCTTCTTGCGGAACAGATTGACAAATTCGAATTTTATACGGACCACTTTGGAGGAGATATTACATTACTAGATGGTGTATGCATTCCAGTTTAGAAGTGTTTCTGTTGTATGGCAAAATTTTTAAAAATGCTAAATCAGATGAGAATAGAGACACAACTTCATGAGCAAAACCAATATGGAAAACTATTTAATGAAATTACACAATATTGATCTCATTTTGGTCCTTGCTTTGTTGTGTGATGCTCTTCAAGAATAGCTGAACTCAAGTTTTAGAGCTTCAAGACATTGATATCACAACTTTACTCAGCTCATATTAAAATTAATCAATTCAAGTAAAATGTTTGATGAAAGAAGACAAATATGGGATTTTTATTATCTGGTAAATCGCCTTAAAAGCGGTGAAAATTTGTCTTTTAAGGGTAGGGTTCTAGCTATTGGAGCCAGCAGCTCCCATTTTAGCCCCAATCTAAAAATAGACATAAAATATTTAATTTACAGCCAATTATGATCGAAAAAACAGCCAAACTGTAGCTTTTTTTCTGACTATAAAAAGTCGTTTTCGGTGTTTTATTGTGTGTGAGTCATGTTTTTTTTTTAGAATTTTTCAATTTTTTTTTCAAAAAACCAATGTTTTTGAACATTTTTTAAATCTCTCCTATTATTTTTTTTTTTTTTTTCAAAATAACTTCAAACTGAAATACTACATTGATGAGCTTTTTCATTTCCAAAAAAGAACAGTCATAAAGTAGTTCTTTGATTTTTTGAAATTCGTTCTCCAGGAATGGTTGAAATTTAAAAAACCTACTTTTTTTGTTTCTTAAAAATAAAACTTGCCAATATATTTTTTTTGTCTGGCCACTGGAATGAATTTTCCGAGCTATATGAGTCAGATTGAGGCACGCTTTTTTATTTACATAATTTCTTTTTTTTGAAGTGTTTTATTTTTTCTCAGAACAAATTTTCCAAAAAAAAAAAAAAATTGAGAAACTTTCATCAAATTTTTCTTTTAAGATATACAGAAATTATATAAATACAAAAACGATGTATCTCTTGCCCTTTCATACAAATACCCTTGAAAATTTGATGTTTATTCGTAAATACGAAAAAAACAATACATGTCATTATTACTTTTTTCAAAAAAACTATTTTTTTGAAAAAGGGAAATATTGAAAATATATTTTTTTCACTACTTTCCGATCAACATCAAATATTTAGGGCTTGTATAGTTGGGCGTCCCAGTTTTCTTTTTTACTTAGATAATTTTTTGTTATATTATATATTCAAAAGAATTTTTTTTTTTTTTTTTATTTTAAATTTTTATTTTTTTTTTTTTTTTTTTTTTTTTTTTTGAAAATTAGTTCCAGGCAATTCCTAGACTATCTTAGCTGATTTTATAATCATTCAAGAAATTATTTAATATGTTATCAAAATGGTGTTTTTCCTCACCCCGAATAAATGTACTTTTTTTAGTTCTTTTTTTATATTTTATTAATTTTTTTACATTTTTCTTTTTTTTAGGTTTAGTAAAATATAATTTTTTTATCTTATTATATTTTTATATTTTTTTTTTTTTTTTTATTTTTTTTTTTTTTTTTTTTATTTTTTTTTTTTTTTTTTTTTTTTTTACTATAACTTACTTAATATTATCTTATTATTATTATTATCACTTTATTATTATTTTATTCTGAATGTACTCATAAAAGATATGCGCCAGAAAAGAATATTCGCCAATTTTTCTTTTTAAAAAATATCGAAAATAAGAATATTTTTGAATTTCGACTATTCCTGAAGATATTCAAAAAATCAAAAAGCCACTTCGTGACTTTTGTAGGTGATGGACCCATTCATGAATAGTTTAATTTTAAAGTTAATTCAAAAAAAGTAGTAGCTGAAGTAAAAAATGTCAATATCATAGTTTTTGAAAAAATAGGTACACACACAGAAAACACCCGAAAAAGACGTTTTAGAGGTTAGAAACAGTTACAATTTGCTGTTTTTCTGATCGAAATTGGTTGAAAAGTGAGAATTTTATGTCCATTTGTAGGTAGGAGATAACATTGGATACTGCAATTAAAGAGGTTTCACTATAAAAAGTGGATAGGCGATAAGAGGGGAATCGTATCGATCCAGTCCATATGGATATCCAGCTATTGTTAAAAGAAGATGTTGAAATTCCCCAGTGGGTCAAGGTGCTTTAATCTTTGGTGAAGCAGAAATAAGAAACATGTGTGAACGATTTGGGCTTCCTGATAGAGAAATCTTAAGGGGGTTTCGAGAGTACCTTTCGGAAAAGATAATTCCATCAGCTCTCATGCCTCTTTTGAATGCGATTAATACTATCCCAATTTCAACAAG
>JABUQX010006844.1:27500-40000 GCA_015478945.1 Trachelipus rathkii
TTTTGAATTTCATTAACCCATAAAAGAAGTTACTTTATCATCTAAAAAGTCAAAAGTATTATTATTCGAATGATTAGAAACTCTGTAATTATGATATGAATTGTTAAATTTGGGTTGGATCATTTTATCGCACCCCAGCGTTTAATAAATCTGCTCTTTTGTATTTAAGTACTCAATGAATCACCACTCTCGCACTCCATCTTTACTATGATAATATATTTGTCTTTATTATTGATAGTATCCTTCCTTGATTGGTTCAGAAATTTGTTATTCCATTCGATTTAAGTTTATTGTTAAAGTTTTCCTTTCTGTTTGATGTACATATCTTGCAACTTTTATTTTGTAGGATTCATTTCTTCCAACATATTTCCATATAATAAGTTTAAAACTAATAATATTCAATATATATTTTAAAGCTGTTTCACTATAAAAAATAATATATCACTATCATTCTATATAAAAAAAAAAAATATCTATATATATATATAAAAAAAAATATATTATATATATATATATATATATATATATATATATATATATATATATATATATATATACATTAATGCATATATAAAAATACAGTATTTATTTATAATGAAATATAATGTGTTTTCAACACTGTAGCATAATGATGGTATATAAATATATAATCTACATATAATGATGTGTTTATATAGTAAATAAAAATAAAGATATTTATTAGTGATAAGTGTAAAATAAGGTTTATTTACTATATATAGTAAAATTGTTGTGTGATATATTAGTATATATATTAATATAGTCATAGTATATATATAAACTATAGATATATATATATTAGTAATATATATATTATTATGCGTATGCTACTATATATATATATATATATATTTTTAATTATATTATAGTATATTATATATATATATATATATATTATGATATATATATATATATATATATATAATATATACTGATATAATATAGTAGTTAAAATTATATACCTCTAGTATTCTATATAGTATGACTGATAGGAGAACGATATATAGTATATATATATATATATATATATTATATAGTTACAGTCCCCGATGTATATACGTATATACGTCTACTACACTCATAAAGTAGAGGGCGAACTCACACTCACACACCACCTAAAATACGTATATAAAACTAAAATCACATATAAATGATTTTATATATATAATATACTATAGTATAATATATATAACCTTATATATAGTAATATATATATATATATATACTATATATATATATATATACTATATATATATTATTATAGTATATATATATATATACTGAGTAACATACATATCATACATATATATATGTAATATATATAGTATATATATATAATTCTTTAGTGTATATATAATACTAGTTTAGATAGGGATATAAATATTAGAAAATCAATTTTAGGGATATATATAAGTTTAGCTAAAGAGTGGTAATAGTAATCTATAATAGCAGAGTTAGATACATTTCGGTAAGATATATATAGTAATACTTCACGGTATATTAAAATATCGTTAGAATATAATTATATAGCTATATCGTGGAGAATAGGATAGTTTATAATATAGATCTACCACACTTATATATATATAGTAGCTAAAGGTTATATATAGTAATAAGGTACGTTTCACAACATAATAACCGGATGAAATATTATTTATGAATATTAATATATATTATTAATATATTATATGATTTTTATTTCATTAAATATTATTTATACACTAATAAATATATATATATATATAGTATATATATATATACGATATATAGTATACGTATATATGATATATATAGTATATATAGTATATACTATAGTATATATATATATTAATATATATATATATAATAATATATATAGTAGCATTATATATATAAAATATATATATGATAATATAATCTAAAACCATGTTATATACTTGTATAACAAACAATTGTTGGTGTTTATACGTATATATAGATATATATAATATAGGATATATAATACTATATATGATATATATATAAACTATATACTATATAGTAGATGTACATACAGTACATTATATATATATATATTCTAATCAGAGTCGTATATATATTTAGTCAGTAACTATATATATAACTAATATAGAATGTAATACATGTATAATTATAGATTAGTATTATATGAAAGTCTGTATAGATATATATATCTACTACTTTAGTAAGATATTATATTATATATATAGTATATATAATATAATATAAAGGAAGACAAGACTATATATATATATAATATAGGTATATATATATATAGTAGTTAATATATATATATATATAATATATACTATAAAATTATATATATAAATATATTATATATATATGAGTAGTAAATATATATTAGATATAATGTCTATACCGGTAATGCTTAGAAATTATGATATAGTATAAAAGAGGAGCAGACAGAGTGCGTAAATTAAATATACAAAAGGATAGGATATATAATATTAGTAAAGAATCGAGCCGATGTAATATATATATAAGATGAATTAAACGTAAGGAAAGTAAATGTAGAAGAAGGTAGTCTGGACTCAAGAGGATAGTTTAAGGTCATTAATGAGTTTAGACTATAATGATCTATACACCTCAGTAAGTGAACTTAGCAGTATCTCTATTATACTATACCTACTGAAGTATTATTATATATGGTATATAATTAGCCCCATATATATATATATATTAATGATTAGCCGATAGTTATATAATAATTATAATAATCAATTTATATATTATATGTATATAATATATATAATATAGCATATACTATATATATATACTATATTAATTAATGTATATTGATAACTCACTTCAATTAATAATAAAAATATAAATAAAGAAGAAATAATTAATACATATAATCAGAATCTTCAATAGAGATGGGGAAGACTTAGTTGGTTTAATGGAGCAAATGTCTTGACCATGAAAGAGAAAATAGAAAAGAAGAACTTACTGTCAACCTCCAGTAGCCTATAAAATTCTCGTAAGTCACTGACCGCTCTTAGGTTTCTTCCTAAAATCTTCCAGTAGAGTGGCGAGAAAGCCCGCGCAGGTAAACTCACTTCGTTCAAAACCTTCGCTAATCAGTCGAAAAAAACATTCATGCAATGAGATAGAAACCCATAGATGCTGGCAATTTATATTCAGTCCATATCGATCTAAATTTAAAGAGTGATAGACGTGCTGGACTGCGAATCTTGCGCAAAGACGTTTTATAGTAACCATGAGCTCGCTTGAGGGAGCAACAAAAATGGCAGGCAGAGCCCAGCATATAATCAGCACGTGCAAGATCAGAAAGAAATTGCGCCTCTCTCTCTAAAAAGTATTTATTGTCGAAATTTTCGTATCACCTCCGCCGCCCAGACCCTATACCAGCCCATCGGATTTTCGTTTGCGCACACCACGCCTTTAATAACAGGCCCCTCGTTCCAAGAACATTTTTGGCTCTTTTGAGTATTAAGAATCCCTCTCTCTCTCTCCTCTCTCTATCCCTAACATATTATATATTATACCCTATATATATACCCCCCCCCCCTATCCCCCCCCCCCCCTCCTACAACATATATCCCCCCCCCCCCTCCACCCCACCCCCCCCTAATACCACCCTCTACTACCTATATAATCCCTCCCCCTATATATATATATATATATTATGAATTTTCGCTATCTTAAATCAAGCTACCCAGAACTCAATGCGAGGAGGTAGTTGCATTTCGACTTCCACCCACCTCCCACCATCCTGGCCGCTGTATCCACCAAGTTCATAAACTGTCTTTTATAGCTTCCCCTGGATTTCACTTCTCGACACCTTCTCTAAAATCTTCCCCAAGAACGGATTTCGAAGTTTCGGTTACTAATCGAACAGCTCTTTCGACGTTCTGTGCAAGATAAGGAAATTTCCCATATTGTATTGCCCTTTCAAGCTATGAAATTTTCAAGAGTGTTTGACCTTAGGAAGTGACTGGTGGAGGGATTAAAAATCTGAAGGACCCGAAAGACCTTGAAAGGGATGGGAGACTGGAGGACCTAATTCCCGTGCGCGGAAACAAAAAATAAACCGAGTGAAAATATTATAATTAAAAATTTATAAATTCAAACAGAATTTCTAGTTAGAGCGGAAATGCATTTTGTTATAAAATTTGAAATCAAATAAAATGCATTAAATAATAATAATATATAATAATAAAATAAGTAGATAAAAAACATTCGTGTATGAGATAATAAAATAAAAATAAATAATGAATATGAATAACTATAATGAATACATAATAATTGAATAATCAATAATCATATAATAATGAATAATAATATAATAATAATAATAATAATAAATAATAATAATAAGAATAAAGAATAAGAGAAAAATAATGTTATATAATAATAATATAACAATAGTAATAATAGAAACATTTAAATTACTGTTTTAATAATAATATATAAAGATACTATAAAATAACCATATATAATAATAATTTAAAGAACCATTTAAATAACTTAATGCTTGAAAGTGAATAAATAATAAAAACTCATATCATAACAAACCATACTATTAATAATAAAATATAGATAATAATAAGAATATTATAATTATATAAAGAGAATTATCAATAACAAATAACAATAACAATAACAAATAACCATTCCTAAGTTCAATGGTTTTTTCCTCTGGAAATATGAGAAAAGGAAATACACTAGTAAATAATAATAAAGTAAATCAATATATAATAATAATAATAATAATAAGTAATGAATCCAATAACTATTTCGCAAAAGAATGAGAATAAAAAATTAATGGAATGAATAATAATCCTTGATGCCTCATAATAATAATATATATTATTATAATAATAAATGAAACTATAATAAAATAAAAATAATAATAATCAATAATAATCAAAATAATAATCAATATAATAATAATAATAAATAATAATAAATAATAATAAATAATAATAATAATAATAATAATAAAATAATAATAACTTATAATAATATATAATAATAATAATAATCTAATCATTAAATAATACATAATCATAATAATAATAATATCTAAAAATAGATAATAATAATAAATAATAATAATATATAATAAATAATAATAATAATAATAATCAAGAGAATAATAAGAAAATAAATAATAATGAGCCTCATTATTATATAAATACTAATGAAATAATAAATAATTATTAATAAGTAATAATGATGAAATTATGATAATAATAATAAATAATAAATGATATTAATAATAATATTATATAATAGTGAATCAAATCATAATATTGCCATAGATACAATGAACTAATAAGGGTCTACATAAATAAATTAATAAGTAATCGTCGCTGATAGTAAATCATCATATATTAGATAAATAGATAAACAAATATATAATCAATCTAATAATAGAGAATAATATAGATAATCACATAGTATATTATAGAGAGAGGCAAATGTATAATTAATATAGTTAATAAATTGTTATAATAAAAGAGTGAATCCATGACAATTAGACTGCCGTCATCCACAAGCGTGTCTGAAAAATATAAGATCTAATAAAAATACTAATAACAATAATATAAAATATAACATATATAATACACATAAATAATAATAATAATAATAACAATAATGAGAGTGAATAATCATATAATAATAAACTATACTATATACATAATATAATATATAAAAATCATATGAAATATAAAAAACACTTCTCTCGATGTAATAATAAAATAATAAAATAATAATTAATAATAATAATAATAAATCAACTAATAATAATAATGATAATAATATAATAAATATAATAAAAACCATTAGCGTTGATCCCACGAAAGCGGTTTGCAGATCTTCTAAAGATCTGTTATCTTGTTTCTGGTGTATAAATGAATAACCAAATAACAATATTTTAAAAAGGCAAAGGAATAACAATAATAAATACAATTAATATAACTTCCAATATATAATACAAATAATAATATATATGATACCCAAACTTATTAATAGATAAAATATATAATAATAAAATAAATAATTGAATAATAATCAATAATTAATAATACAATTAGAAAAATAAATAGATGAGTAGATAATAATAGATAAATAATTAGAAATAATAATAATATATAATTAATATAATACAGAATAATAATATCCTATAATAAATCATAGTAAAAATGCATAACATAGTAATCAAGATGAGAGAAATAATAAATAATAATATATAAATACATCATAATCAATAATAATCATAATAATAATAACAATAAATAATAAATATTAATCATAATAATAAGAAAAATAATAATAATAAACAATAATAATAATATGATAGATACATTATTAATAAGTAATAAATTGTAAAAATAATAATAATAAATATAATAATAATAAATAAATAATCAAATAATTATAATAATAAATGACATTAGATGATAATAATAATAAATTAATAATAATAATATAATATATAATAATAAATAATAAATGAATAATAATAATAATAATTATATAATAATTGAGATAAAATATATCACACTATTCAAATCCACGTTTTCTTTTATCAAAAATATACAATAATAAATTTATAATATATCAATATTAATAATATATAATATTATGTAATAATAATTATATAATACATCAATAATAAAAGAATAATAATAATAATAATCAATAGATAATAATGAATAATAATAATTAAATAATAATACTGTGAAAAATTGTCATCATAAAATCGATATTATAGTAATAATGCAATAATAATATAATGTTGAACAATTACCCAAGAGGAACACTCACCCTGATAAATGTGCGTATATTAATATGAAGGAGAATTAAAACAATATTCAATTATATATATTCAAATATGAGATACTGAAGGTAATAACTAAATTGGAAACTTATATTGAATTTGTTATAATGTACTTCAGAAAAAGAAATACACTACCCTGCATATAAGCTTATAGAATAGTGATAGCTTCATTTAGATAAATATGCCTACTATAGTTATTATTTAAATGGTGTAGTATATAATAATAATATATATAATGTCACATCTATATAATATATATAAGTAAACTAGTTAATTATGCTCAATATTTGTAAATAAAGTAATATAGTACAAATATAACTTCCTAGAATAGATCGGAATGTATTTAATATAATATTAATAAATATATAATTCTATATATTCTTACAATAATACTATAAAACCTTAGTAGTAATATTATAATATATCATACTTATATAATATATAGCCATAATCTCTAATACAGTTATTATCAATATTATCATTGGTATGCTTAGTCACAACAATACTACATATAAAAACAGCCTATATATAATCATCACGAATGAGACTAGTAACTATGAATTAATATAATAGATATTTCTGTATGTAATGATATGATATTATAGGATAATAATATTAAATTACCACAGAAGTAGATAATAATATCTAATACTTATTAGCTGTATAATATGTAGCCTAATAGAATAATATATTATAACTTTTTTATTATGAACTGCCTAGTATTAACCATAATATATCATAGTATATATTCTATATCTATATTATATTAATGAGCCACTAATATAGATAATATATTAAAAATATATTATAAGTATATATTATATAAATACTAAATTATTATATATATGATATTATTATATATATATAGTACTATTATAATATTATATATAATATATTTACTATATAATATATATAAATATATATATATATATATATATAATATACTACTAAACTACGTAGTATATATACTCTAGTATAAGTATAGATTAAGTATATATAGTCGATATATGCTTTACTACTTTAATTATACTATTTAATATATTACTGGTAAATAAGTATATTGTTATATATATATAAATATATGTTTTTATATTAATCGGTCTACAGTCCACCATATAAATATATAAATAGTAGTAATTAGTAATATATATATATTATTATCTTAACTGGATACTAATTAGTATAATATATTATAGTACTAGTATTATAACTATATGTACATATTATATATATATATAGTACGTAGTCACAATATATATATAGTCATTACTACAAACCTATATATATATATATATATATATATAATATAAATATATATTATATATAATGAAGATAATATATATACATATATAAATAATTAATTATACTATATAATATTATATAATATATATATATATAATATTACATATTAATATAAGATAATATATATATATTATATATAATATTAAGTATATCAATTATTAATATATATATATATATTTACATATATTTATAAATATATATATATATTAAATATATATATATAATACTTATATATAATATACAATATATATATATATATATATATATATTATATTTATAATTATATATATATATATATATATATGATATATATATATATATATATATTTATATATATAATATTTATATATATATATATTAATATGTATATATACATTTATATATAGTATAGATATAAAAGTATATATACTACATATAATATTATAATATTAATATATCTAATAATATAAATATTGATATAATATATATATTATATATATATATATATATATTATAATTATATATTATATAGATATATAGATTATTATATATATTATATAATATAAGATTATAATATTATAATTATAACATATATATATATATATGATATTAACCTATATTATAATAATATAATATTAACTGGATATCCATAATAGTAAATATAATATATATTATATATATATATATATATTAATTTATATATATAATATATTTAATTATATAATATATATTATATATAATATATATATATATATAATACCCCTATAGGATATACATAAAAAATAAGGTAATATAATGATTTTAATAAATTATGCCATGATCGATTTAGCGTTATACATAAGCCTAACAGAAGACTCGACCGACTATAGTATACAATATATGTACAATATATAAAAAAATTTAATAAATAAAATGATTTTTGAATTTCACTTTAAAGAATCAAATAAAAGAATGAAGTGCCTAAAAAAATTGTATAAAAAAATTTAGATTTAAATAATTTAAAATACAGTATGTTAATTCATATGCTTAACAAAATTAAAGCATTTTTTAAATCAATATGAATGAAAGTAATTTAAAATAACTAATCTAATGAAGAGACGAATAAAAAGTCCCATACAAAGTCGCTTTTAAAATAAAACCCAACAACAACAAGTTGCGTATCCTAAAAAGAAAACTACAACGATGAAAACGAAGAAAATGAAAAAATCAGAAACAGAACACGCAGCCTACCTTGAACGTCTTCAATTAACACCATAACTACTTATTCTATATATATTATATAATATATTATAATATATATAATAATAATATTATATATATATATATATATAATATATATATATATATATATTATATTATATATATATATTATAATATATATAGTATAGGTATATATTAAATACTTAAATATATATATCGATATATATATTAAATATATAATATATATATATATATAAAAATAATACTTATAATATATATAATATATATTATCATATATATAGATTATAATTATATACTACTATATATAATATATAATATTAATATTTAAATAGTAATATACATATAAATATATATATATATTATATAGGTACTATATAATATATTATATATCATATTAATAAAATTTATATATAGATATAATATTATTATATAAGTAATATTAATGAATAATAAATATATGTAATATACTATTATAATATAATATAAATTAATATATATTATATTATATATAATATTTCTAATTCAAGGGAATAATATAATATAATAATTAATATTAAGATATATATATATTATAATATATATTAATATATTATATAATATATGATATATATATATTAAAACCTATTAGATATATATATTATATTAAATAATATATATATATATATATACATATTATATATATTATAATTATAAATATATATATAGTATATATTATATAATAATATATATATATAATATATTATATATATAATATATATAGTATTATAATATAATATTAGTTATTTAATTTCTTTTATGTTTTTTTTTTTGGTACTAGTAATATGAATATATATATATAGAAGAGATATAGATATATACTATATATATAAGATAGATAGTAGAGGATATAGAGAATATGAGATAGTAATAGCTAAGATATAGAATAGTTTATTATTATAATATATCAAAAAGGTATAGATACCTATAGCAGTTAATATATTAAATAATAGATGTTCTATAGTCATATCTTATAGGTAAATTAAAACTACGATAACTAATTAATTATTATTACTACCTTTATATATATTTAGATATATAATATATTTTTTTATAGTATACGTAAGCACTGATTAATACCTTTTATATTAATATTATATATATATATTATATATAATATAAATATACTATATATATTATATATATATTATTACATATACTATACATACAACGATAATAATTAAGCAATCACGATAAATTATATATAGATTTTTTTTTTTTTTTCTTTTTTTTTGTATATTGATTTATTATATATATATAGGTATACTAATATTCTCTTGTTTACTCTTATGAGTAATATAAATATACTATATATACTATATATTATAATAAAAATATTAATATATTAAATATAATCATAAAACTTATATGAATATTGAAAATATTATGTTATATTTAATAATATCTATATGAATAATATATTGGTTTAATGCCAATAAATAAAATATTTTTATGTATAAATATAGAAGAGAAATATATAAATTGACTAACAAAGTAAATATATAATAAATATATATAGAGAATTAAATATATTATATATATAAACTACCCAAATATAATTTTTATAATAAAAATTATATATGAGTAGGTAGCGTAATAAAAATAGAGGTATATTTTTATAGTATCATATTTTATTTAAATATTATATCCTCATCTATACTATCATCCAATATAAATGTACTATTCAATAACTAATATATAATAAATATAATTTATACTATTTGATACAAGTATATTATATCTATATATTAAAAATAAAACTATATATTATATATACATATATATATATATATATTATACTAATATACTATATACTGCCTAACTACAGACAAAACTTTTATTATATGCTAAACTACTCAGAGTCGTAATATTATTAGAATATCTAGTATATTATATATATATATATTATATGCTATAATAATTATATATTATATTATAATATATTTATTTCCCACTCTTATATACATTACATCATAATTATATAATATATATTATGCATAAGATGGTCCCTATTAGTATATATATAGAATATAAATATATAGTATAGATTATATAAGCATAATATATATATGCTGTGTTGGTGCCTGTGTGTGTAGTGTGCTATTGCACTATGTAATAGGCGCAACAGCTTCGAAGTTGATTGCTGGTTTGCGTATTCTTTTGAGTAGTAGACAAAAAACAATACCTAATATAACTATAAATAAAAAGAAAAATAATGTTACGCTGTCTATTGACGACTGATGTTTATTCCAACATAAGGTTAAAAAGTTAGCTCGTCTGTTAGCACAAATAAATTAAAATTTACTTAATTCAAGAAATCCCTTCAGTAAATACAATCTGTGAATAGCATTCGGCCTTTCTGAATTCTGACTCCCTTTTGAATTCTTCTTTTCGAATTCTTGATTTCATCGCAGATGCGGAGTGGACTAGCCTTTTCCGAATTTTGACTTCCTTGTAAATTTGATGCTATTGGCGGCAGGGAGTCAGGAAGAGAGTATCCTTTACAGTGATTCTTCTATTCTTCTGCATTAATTTTTCTGACTGAGTATCTTAACGAGATCCGCTGCTTTAATATACAATATTCGAATCGATACATATGTAAAAATTTGCATAGCGCCTAATTTTTTTACATAACGTTTCGAACAATAAATACCAATTAAAATTCATGGAATTGTTAAAAATTGCAGGGGCCTTAGAGAATACTTCCACATCGCTTAATCATGCGAGTGTTTTGACTTATATTATTATTACTTATATAAGATATAAAAGCTAATCATTCATCAAATGTATGCATATTTGGGGCATTCGAAAATGTGCACAAACATATAAAAATTCCTTTGAAAAATATAAAGCAAATTATATACATACAGGAAAGTACATCACATGCCAAGCATATCTACAGAATATGACCGAGCATAAAGAGTACACATTGCCCAAACATGTAGAATGCAAGGCAGCATTACCAAAATATAAATAGGCGACATAAACAAAATTAAAATATGTATACAATGAAAGACACATTCAAGATACGTATTATATTTGATCCTTGCTCCGTTAACATAGCGGAGGTAATTACAAACATATGAATGCAAGAAAATACAAATGTTAAATGGTA
>JABUQX010006844.1:47500-49229 GCA_015478945.1 Trachelipus rathkii
TATATATATATATAATATATATATTATTAGTTATATGTATATATAGTATAATATATAGTATAGGACGCTTAAGTAAACCATTTCCTCAGAAGAGATGAGGTGGTGGAGGTAGTGTGGAAAGGGTGGGGTTGGTTTGAAGTAATTTTATAGCCAAAAGTTAAAATTAAAAATTGGCGGATTTGCGTATTAAAAAGAACTTACTTTTTTTATTTTTGGGAGGAAAGATTTTAATTTTATATTTCATTGTTATTTATTTTTTTTTATATATAATTATATATCTTTATATATTTATATATATATATAATATAATATATATATATATATATATATATATATAATATATATATATATATATTATATAGATATTATATACTATTATATATATATTATAGTATATAATATATATATAGAGTTGGTCAGATTTTTTAATGCTCACAGTATGTAGCTAGAGAACGGCAGGCCCTACAGTAAAACAAATTATATTTGAAATCAGCCGAAAATTCTAAGGATGGGGATTTAACTTTTGTTTTTTTTTTTTTTTTTTTTTTTTTGAAGTAATTTTTTTTTTTTAACTAAAGGATAAAACCCTAGGGGAAACCGCAAGATGGCAGGAGTCGGGGGGTCTCTCGGCCTTCCCGGGAACGACGGGGGGACTTAAATCCCCCCCTCCGGGGGATGTCTCCGGAACCCCCAGCTCTTGTTTTGGTGTCGCGGGGGTTCCTCCGACAATCCCCTCCGGGGTATGAACCCCCCCCCGCTGTCCCCCGTCGGCTCGAAGCCCCTAAAAAGGAAATAATTTTGTTTTTTGGGCAAAATTTTAATTTTTTTATAGGAGGGCTCGAGCCGACGGAGAGACAGAGGGGAGGACGAAGTTTTCATACCCCGGAGGGATGGTCGGAGGAAACCCCCGCGACACCCAAAGACCAAAAGAGCGGGCGGTTCGGAACGCTCCCCCGGAGGGGGATTATCCCCCCTTCGTTCCCCGGGACGCGCCGAGAGGGAACCCCCGAAATCCTCCACTTTGCGGTACCTAGGGTATTCCTATTAGTTAAAAAAAAAAATTTACATTCAAAAAAAAAAAAAAAAAAAAAAAGTAAAGCCAAAAACGGCAAAATTTTATAAAGTCTGTAAAATATATATAATATTGTTTACTTTAGGGACCCTGCCGTTCTCTAGCTATCATTACTGTGAAGCATTAAAAAAAATCGACCATTCTATAATATATATAATATATTATTATAATATTATATAATATAATTATATTATATTAATATATATTAATAATATAAATATAAATATATATATAGTATATATAATATAATTAATATATATATATATATATAATAATAAAATTATATTATATATTATATATAACTATAAAAAATTATAATTATTTAAAAATGTAATTATGTGGAAAAAATAAATAAAGAATTCTAAATAAATTATTTTAATCCAAAATAAAAAAAAAAGTAAGATATCTAAATTAAAAATATAGTGACAATTCGAATTTTTATATATTTAATTTTGCTATTAAAAAAAATTATTTAACCATACTACCTTTATCCAATTAATACAAAATATATAGTTATTAGTAAGAGCTATAATGTGTGTTATTAACTATATAAGTATATCATATATATATATATAATTATATTAATATAAATAATTTATATTATATTAATATTTATAATATATATTAATATTAATTATATAGTTATCAATGATATCA
>JABUQX010006845.1:0-35000 GCA_015478945.1 Trachelipus rathkii
AATATATAGTGTATATAGATGTGTATAATCGATATATAGTATATATGATACGAAAAGCCATTTTTTTTTTATCTTGAGATACTTTTGTGGCTGGAAATGTAGGGGGGGGATGCCTACCCTGTCCAGACTTGTAACGCGCCGCTCATGTATATTCCTTCATCCATGCATTCTGTTGTTGCAGACTCCGGGTCCAAGTCAGAGAAATCGGTAGACGTTTGGAAATAATTCTGAATTGTAATGTATTTTTTTTTAAGACACAGCATTAAGACTTTAAGATTGCATAATAGCCTGTTTTTAGTTTGCGTCTACATCTTAATAGGAAATATACGATGAGATTTATTGAGGACTGTTAATGGGAAAAAAATTTGCAAATAGTCCTGGGAAGAGGGTAAAGAAGTAGTGTTGTTAGTATCGTAAGAGAAGTAAGTGGAGGTGTTAAAAAATATTATTATCATTATCTGACAAAGTAATACTGGAAAATATGGATAAGCTTATAATTAAAGGCCTAGGGATTGATAAAGTTATTGCGACTTGTGGGATTGACAAACTACGAACAGCATTTAGTGCTGGTTCTAGTAATTTGATTGATAATTAAAGTGGTATTGAAGCCAATCTTTTTATTGATATTAAATTTAGTAGTTTTGCTACTTGGGATATAGTGATCAAGAGGAAAATGTGCCTGGATATTGGAAATTACATAATTGGAAATTGGAATCAATATTAAAGTTTGACTTAAATTAACAAAACGTACAAACCACGCAATTATGTACAATTTTAAAGATGCTAAGAGGAAAAAACTCCTTTCCTTTATGAATAGCTAGATCTGCACAATTCTTTCTTGCTAGGCGTATTCTAAAAAATATTGAAAGGAATCGTTTTGTAGATATGTGTGGCATATTTAGACATGTGCTATAAAAAAGAAGAACATATTTGGCTCCTTTATCTGTAAAACCATGTTAGAAAATATAAAGACAATGCATTCATTGTGCTAGAAGTCCATCGCAAAAATTCAGAATGGCATAAAAATGCCTCAGTAGCCAGCACAATCTAGATATATTAGATTGTGGTAGCAGCAAGTGAATTTAAAACGAATAATATAAATAGCGTGTTAGTGTAGACTGATGCAACTGCAATGTTTGCTGAGCCCTTATTTTATTTAAAAAGAAAAATCAGTACAAGAAATTGGAACCTATAATTTCTACTTTAATATTTTTGTGTGGGCACTTATGTGTCGCTATTGAGAGGTTAAGCATGCAGATACCGTCAATTCTTTTCACGATTTGCTCAGACAGAGTAAAAGCTGGAGATGTTGTTCTTTTGGAACATTTGAAATCAAGCGGAGTAAAAGCTAAAATACACATGCACATATGATTCAGAATGAACTTATATTATTTGTGGAAAGTTGATTATGTAATCAAATTTTGGAATGAAGTAAACAATTGTAAATATTTCTCTGCTTTGTAGCAGTAGCGAGGCAGCAGACATAATCGGAACAGAACAGCGTATCGAGTTGATGGTTGCGTTCGTTTGATGAAGGATCTCAATGTACTGAAAGAATTCTAGGCCTTTACTTCCTCTTAAACAACTTAAAGGCTGAAAGATATAGCAGACGGCTATATTGTCTAAACTACACGAGATATTTACAATTTTAAATATGAGTAATGCCGGCCTTTGTTTGAGAGCTTGGTTTGAGGATGGGACTGCTCCCACCATGACTGGCAAAGACAAAAAAAAGTCGTGGCGAGTTCAAAGTTCAGATAAAATTGTAGGCTCCAAAGTTAAAGGAGATGACCTAAAATAAAAAGTGGGTCCCAGCACAAACCGATGTACCGTAAAACTAAATAATCAGTAGTGGGGTCCAGCACAAACAGATTGACCGTATAAATAAAGGGTGGGGGTCAGTCACAAACAGATGACCTTAAAATAAAGGAGGCGGTCCATACGCACAAACAGGATGAGCCCTAACAAATAAGAAAAATTGTCATTGTGTCATCACTATCTTGTTTCAAGCACAAATTTAAATAATTAATTGACCGGACCTAATACTGTCAGATTTCGAAAACACTATTGGATAGTAAAATAATTTATAAAAATTTTTCCGTGAAAAAAGTCTCGCAGAAATTTGTGGCTAATATATATTTGTTATCGCGAACACTATACGGCCTGCGATCGTGGTAGAGCTAGGCATATTTAAGAAAACATTTTATGCCAAATAAAATTTATTACAAGTAAATCTGCTGCATCTGATCCGCAGATGTACACGCAAGGCACACGAACTGTCATCATTCAGCTTTCATGTCATGCAGCAGGAATTGCCTGCAATTTCTCATCTTTAAATAATCATGACGAAATATAAGTTCATATTTGGACCCTATAGGCAAAGTATTCATACAAATAAAGTAATCAAGATTTTACTTTAAACTTTTCACTTACTCAAAACTTTTAAATATTTTTAAAAAACTGATGGAAATGAAAAAAAATTCAGTCTCTTTTTAAAGGAATTTTTTAAAAATCTAAGATTTTTGCCAAGATTTTTCATTTCCAAGTGCAGTATCCAAAGGATCCAGCCTCAGGGACATCAAAAGCTCTGCTGAGGATTGCTTTCAGAGTGCCACCCTTTTTTATACTTTATCTGATTCTCTCATTTTTCTATTCTGAGTTTTCAAATTTTCGGGAACAAGTATAACATCGACCGTTTCCTTGCATTTTGCACGCCAGTTAGAACAAGAAAGGTTACCAAAATCCGAATCTTTAAAAAAAATGGATCAGCAAGTAACTCTGAAGATAACTGTTGAGTAACTAATGGTGAAGGCCAGAATCTTTGGTTGATTTTCTGGAATGATTCAGATAGGGAACAAATAGATGAGAAATAGTAAAGCAAACATTAGCTGACAAATGCATTGTAACATTTATTTTTCCCAACAATTCCAACAAGCTATGAAAAGTAGATTTCCACATTCCATCAACGTCTTATGTGCAGAATTGAAAGGTGCTTTAGTGCTTGCACGAATGTTAATAATCCTGGCTAAGGTCAACTATTCCAACGAGAAGATTAAATTGGGCCTATGTTAACTAGGGCAGTCGCGGGGAGACGTTTCACGTCAAAAACATCACTTGATGGACAAGATATTATAACTGATTTTAAGAAGGAAAAGAATGATTAAATTGATCTATTTTCATGGCTAAAGGAAAACACTCTTAATAATATAGACAGATCTTCTTACTAGTTTACTCATACTTTCTCTTGATTCTCTCATTTCATCTCTGAGTTTCAAATTTTCGAAACACTATAACATCGACCTTCCTTGCATTTTGCACCCAGTTAGAACAAGAAATTAACCAAATGCCGAATATTTAAAAAAAAATTGAACTGCATTATAATGAAATAATATGAACAACCAAATTGGGTGAAGCAAGAATCTTGTTTAATTATCTGGAATGATTCAGCAAGATAGGGAACAAATACGTGAGAAAATGAGTAAGCACTTACTACAAAATCATTGTTATCATTTTCCCAACAAGTTCCACCAAGCTCATCAAAGTACTTTCCCCACTCCATCAAACTACTTGTGCAATTGAAAGGTCGTTTAGTGCCTTACGACGTGCTTAAAACGTGGCTAAGGTCAACTTTTCCAACGAAGAGATTAAATGGGCTTATGTTAACTAGGCATCGTCGCGGGGAGACGTTTCACGTCAAGAAAACATCACTTGATGAGGAAGAATATTATAAACTGATTTTCAGAAAGAAATAAAAGAAATATTAAATCTTATTTTCAAATTCAAAAGGAAACACTCTTTAATAATAAAAGACTTCTTACTAGTTATACTCATTTTGAAAATATAACTTTTCGTAAATTATGAATAATTTATAAATATTGGGCTGTGTGAATTATCATCTTTTTATTATTCAAGACCTTTTCAAAACACTGTACTATAGAGATAATATATATATAGTTAGTATATATATATAGTATATATGTATAGTATATTATATATATAGTATATAGTATATAGTATAGTATAGTATATGATATATAATATAATAGTATATATATATAGTATGTGGATAGTAGTATATATATATATATACTATATATATTATATATAGTATATTATTAATATGATATATATTATATATATATACTATACTACGTAGAGGTAATGATATACTTATATATGATATTATATTAGAACTATATATTGTAATATTATTATATATGATTATATATATATATAATAGTTATACTAGATATATATATATATATATATATATATATATAGTAGAACGTACTATATATACCGTATATACTATATATATTTAGTGATATATAGTATATATATATATATACGCTAGCTGACTCGTAGGGTGTAGTATAAGCTAGTAATGGTAAGTATGTATGATTATATAGGGGATTACTTACGTGAGCGTAAGTGTGGATAGGTACACGGCTAATGTACTATATATATCTATAGAGGTAGTATGTATAGTAGTATGAAGTATATATATATAGTAGTATTATTATGGAGTGATAGCGCGATATATATATATATATATAATATATATATATGATATACTATACTCATGTTTAAGTAGTTCGGGGTACATATTGGTTCTCCTGTTATAAATAAATTAGCGAGGTGTTTTGGGGGCTTTTCTGAGTTTGTTTCACTCACCTCACCGTGCTGCCCCCGTTACCTTTTGATGACGATTAACGCTCGTCAATTGACAAGGTTGGCGTGGTTATGACTATCATTAAAGGGTTGCCTCCACGCCCCTTTGTATGCTGTAATTTTTCGTACGCCCTCTTGGGTGTGTTAAAGAGTTGGTAAAGGGTTGAAAATTTGTTTTTTACGTCTAATAGATGATAGACGAAACCTCGTCTTAAACATAGGAATAGCATTAAATATTAATTAATTAATCAATAGATTCAATCCGATCAAACCACTTACCCTACCCCTCCCCTGTCATCTGTCGATTAATTGATTAAGCGGTTAAAGTCAATATTTTGAGCACATTTTTGTATAAACGTTAACCGTGGAATAGACTCCATACATATAGAACTATATATAAAAACATTTATATTTTTATAAAAAATAATCAATTAATCAATAAATCAGTATGATCAATACCATCACACACCTAACCCCTCTTTCTTATTTGTGATCCATTGATTAAGTGATTAAAGCTATATTCTAGACACATTTTGAACAATAAAGCGACTGCACTAAAAGTAAATATTTGTTAAAAACATTTAATATTTTTTTGTATTATTATTATTATTATTATTATTATTACTTATTATTTATTATTATTAGTCATATATTGTATTATTGTTAATTATAATTATTATTAATATTGATTAATATTATTAATATTTTATTGTATTATTAGTTATGTAATATATTATGATCTATTATTATTATTTTATTATATAATTGATAATTATTAAAATATCAATCAAACACTGTCGTGCGTCAGCGCATAAAGACGGGTCTTCATTGGGAGATGAGGGCGCAGTATTATTTTCTCATTATTTCTTTTATATATTATATGTATATAATATATTATGTAAGTAGTATATATTATATATAGTTATATCATTTATATATATATGCTATATACTTATATATATATTATCTATAATATCATATAATAATTATATCGTGAGTTTAAAATACATTCTTTTATAAGGGAAATTAAAAAAAGTTTTTTACTTAAAAATATTTTTAGCATATTTACTATAATTTAAACGTAGATCTTCATTTATCAATAATTTTAAATTTTAAGTTCTTATAACGCAGGGTATCACTTCATAACTTTTCACGATAAGGCGTGTACTCCAGGATCTTGTGGTGGAAAGTCTTTAAAAGATAAACGATGCAGATGACTGTGGCTGAAACAGTGAGGGAATTAAATATAGGGATTATAATAGAATTCGCTGCAATTGCTGTGTTACAGAAACCGGGACGGAAATTTTTAGCAGAGAGTTTCAGAAGATTATAGATGTATGATATAGTGATATTTATGAACATATTCTCAGTACATAAAGCTGCTATAGTTTTGAAAGAGATACAGCCGAACTATTAAAAAGAAAGAATGCTCCGATATTTTACGTAAGGAATTCCTTTTAAGTACATTGATATACCACAGGACTTGGCTTACTCTTATAACACTCTTTTTTATAGAACCATTATACTCCAATAGAGATGGTAAAGACAAACTATAGTACACTGTTACGGACGCCTGTGGGTAATAACGATACATCAGTTATTAGCTGTGTACTTTATTGGCAGAGTGCCTACGGGAAAGTGGAACAGAATTTAGAAAGAAGTATGAAGCAGGGTGCTCCAAGGAAATTTTTTAAAGTAGAAGAGGCATTAGACAATTGCCGGAAATGGTAATAAAACTTATACGATAACTTGAAGATTTGGATGGGACATATAAAATGAGGATTCTATAACAAAGGATATCCGAAATAAGTTTGATCCGAGGTAATTAATATAAATGTGAAAGAATTATTAGGCTCAAAAAGGTAGGGTAAAATAAATATATCTTGTTAAAATGGTTAGGAACCTTCTACCAAGTTTAATTTATATATATTATATATGATATATAATATAATTATAGCTATTATATATATACATATATATAGTACTATATATATACTAGTATATATATAACTAGTATAGGCTCCTTATTCTGTATATACTATATATACTGATATATAAGTAATAGTATAAAGTAATAATATAGTATAAATATATATAGTATATATATATATATAATAATATATATAGTATATATTATATATTATACCTATATATATATATTATATATATTGTATATAGTATATTAGTAATATATATTATTATACTATATTTATAATATATATATATTATATATACTATATATAAATAAATATAGTATATTAAGGGCTGGGTTGAATTTTTGGTGGGATAACCAAACATGGCCAAATTGGTGCTCCTTGGCTTCCCTGTAGTGGGACAAAAAATAATGTTGATAAAATGACAGTTAGTATTTGCCCCAACTTTAAGTTTTTTTAAAAGGGTTTTTGAAAATCGTTTTTTACTATTTTTAAGTTATGAATTTTATATACTTTGTTTCTTCAAAATTTGGTTTTATACTAATTGAGAGCTTATTTCTGTCTCATTTCAGATCAAGACTATTCGACGTTTGAGATAAGTCCTGTGGATGGCAGTGTTTATTAACTATTATTGGCAAGACGTAATCAATGGCATGTGCAACAAGGAATAAAGACAGGCATGCAATATTCGGTTTTCCACAACCACTTGTCGAAAATCAGCTAACACTGGCTGAGGATGTTTTTTAGAGCCCTACAAGTTCCATCAAGTACATCAACAAGATGCCAGTGTTGACTCATCTAGGATAAAGTTAGTGGCAACTAAAGTTAAAGGCAATAATACAATACAGAGCAGGCATTCCAAACATAGATTTTGAAGTGTTATAAGTGAAAGCTGAAGAGACTAATAGTGAATGTCATTGATTTGATGAAATATTCAAGAAATAAACATCTTCTCTAACATATCAAGATAAAATAAAATTATTTTCTCCGTCTCTTCGACATTAGGCGTGCAGTTGTTCATAATGGTAAGTTTGAACGTAATCTCAAATTGTCATGTCCCAATGAAACGACAAAGTCCCTGTTTGGAATGGCAATTTTGGCTTGATCAAACACTTCAGAGACGCTGATTAATGGAAAGGTTGGACAGGAAAGAAACAGAGAAAACATGAACTTCAGTCGGAAGGAAAAGGAAACGGTTGAAATTTGAAAGTATGATGAGACACAAAGATACGCCAAAATGTGTAAGTTCAGTTGAATTATCAGGCAGCGAGAGTGATGTGCTAGAAGAATCATTTTCCTAGATCAGAAGAAATGGAAGAATGTCACCCTCAAAATAGAACCAGTAATCCTGAGTTGCGTAAAGCATTAGAGAGGACAATGTGAGCAATAGAGATGCTTGTCTCATAGTTAATGCTGCCCTCACAGGACCATCGGACTTTTTCTGTCCCCAAAAACGTTGTTGATACAAGTAAGTTAAACGCCCAAGAAAATACTGGAGAGACAAACCGTCAGAGGAGCATTTGCTGCAACACAGAGGTATGGTCTGCATTGGTTTCGATGGAAAAAATAGATGAACACTTGTCAATACTGGAGGTGTGCGTAGAAAAGTTAGAGAAGAACATTACGTGCTAGTGTCATTTCCAGATGCTTGTTACATCGATCACGTTAGTCCTAACTCAGGAAGATCTCGAGATGTATTTAAATGAAATTATGGGTATTATTGAACGAACAAGATCTACAGAGACTTTAAGAGCAGTGATTTGCGATGGAACTCCTGTGAATACGGTAACAAGAAAATGGAATAATCACACTGTTGGGGTTACATCTTAAAAGACCACTTCCATGGCTCATATGCATGTTGCCATTTTCATGAACTGCACTCAGGGAAGTTTATTAGTGGTTGTTGATCGGGTAAGACAACGTGGCATCGTTCACGATGAAGGACTATAAACAACTGTCTTCATTGATCCTGCAGACCCAAACCATCATCTAATTTTCAACCAATTCCAGGCTCTTTAGTTGATGTTCCTGAAACAGTTACGAAGATCTAATTCTGACAGCCTGTATTTCTAAAAATCTGTTTTATTAATTCCAGCAAGGGGTACAAAAAGCAGATCATAATAATATGCGGTTTTTGAAAACTGCACAGCCGGGTGCTTAAGCCATGCAAGGCTGGCTAACAAGAGCTACAGAGTACTGCTTCGGATTGTACGTTTCAAACAGAATCCGCACTGATGATCTAGGCGTTTGGTAGCGATTCGTACTGAACTTCTATGCTCCCATTTATGGTTCTATATCCGCTCCCATCCTTCTGTCAAATGGTGCAAAAGAATTTTTCACTTTTGTATCACAGTATCCAAACTTTCTCCTGAAGGATCAGACCATCATTTCTCCAGTGCCTCCTAAACACTCCTCATTTTTGTCATCCAGAAAACTTGTTGCTAGCTGGTGTTTTAGTTAGCAGCATAACAATAAGAAGATTTTAATGTCAACAAATTCTTCAAGCACGAAAGAAAATTTCCTCCACAATGTGCAAGTTCGCTGCTTTGAATAAAAGGCAGATAAACGTCAATCTCAACGCCACTTCCTACATGGAACTGATAGACTGGAGTACTCCTATCACCCCACCACCTCTTCTTGATGATATTAGGTGATGATATTTTGGTTTTAGTAAATCTAGCTACACAATTGCTCTACCAAGTATCCGTGTCATTCCGGTCGATGTTGAAAGAGAATGCTGCAAAATGATGTTTCCGCTGTTTCTAGTAGGGTCGTTGGTCATACTTCTCCACATGGTGCATACCACAAACCAAACATTCTCGAATCGAAATACCTCAGTACACCAGACAAAATCTGATTTTCTATGAGATTTGTACTATGCAGGTTGTTTTGCATGTAAGAATGTAAGGATATTTAAGCTATACTGGGGTGGGGGCGGGTTATTTAATTCCTTTGTTTGTGTGGCCTTTAAAATAAAAAATGAAAGTAATTTTGTCTTAAAGTAGTATATATTATATATATATATATATTATATATAATATGAGTAGTATATATATAAATATATAATATATATATATATATATATATATATATATATATTATATATATTAATATATATATATATACTAAATATATACTATATTATATATATATATATATTATATATATATATATATATATATATATATTTGTTTTAAATAAAAAGATTCAAGGTAAGTTGGGGTATGAAAAACAATCTTGAAGAACATTTACTTTTAAACACATTTCAGTTTGGGTATCTGAAGTGAGCACTCAAAATAAAGTTGTTTTCAAATCTGCACTACAACTTTTGTATGTTTTCAGCACCAGCTTAATATATTATATATATATAGTAGTATATAATATATATATATATATATATATATATATAGTAATATTATATATATATATATACTATATCATATATAGTTATTATATATATATATATCTATATATATAATATAAGTATATACCTTACATTACAGAATTACAAATTTGATTGCAAGTTTAAAATTATTGCATTTCATTATACATAATAACCCCCGTACTATTGGTTATTATTATTCCCATGCCTCGGTACCTGGCGTGTTGGCCGCTACAGTTCGAGTGCGAGCGGAGGAACCGTAGTAATGCCCTACTTCTTGGGACATAGAGTATTCTCGTTTCCTCTTTTTGTTCTCGTCGTACGCGTAGTGTCAAACACATCACGCTCTATCTGCTAGGGTCCAGGAATTCGTATCCTAGCATGGTGAAAATACGATTAGGGGGTAGGTTTACAATTACAATTTTGATTGCAAGGTTAAAATTTTATGGCATTTCATTATACATAATAACCCCCGTTTATGGTATTATTATTCACCATGCGCGGACCCTGTTTGTACCCTTTTTGGCCCTACGTTCGAGTGCGAGCGGGAGGAACCCTAGTAATGCTCTTCTGGACAGTTACGAAGTATTGCTCGTTTCTCTTTTGTCTCGTCGTAGCGTAGTGGTCAACCACTTGCACGCTCATTTGCTAGGGTCCAGGATTCGTATCCTAGCATGGTGAAAATACATTAGGGGGTGTTTACAATTACAAATTTGATTGCAAGGTTAAAATTATTGCATTTCATTATACATAATAACCCCCGGCTTGGTATTATTATTGACCATGCGCGGTACCTGTTTTGGCCCTACGTTCGAGTGCGAGCGGGAGGAACCGTAGTAATGCCCTTCTTGGACAGTAGAAGTCTTCTCGGTTTCTCTTTTGTCTCGTCGTAGCGTCGTGGTCAAACACCATGCACGCTCATCTCTAGGTCCAGGATCGTATCTTAGCATGGTGAAAATACATTAGAGGGTATTACAATTTCAAATTTGATTGCAAGGTTAAAATTATGCATTTTTCAATTCATAACATATAACCACCCGGTTTAATGGTAATTATTATTCACTCATGCGCGGAGTACCCGTGCGTTTAGGGCCCTACGTTCGAGTGGAGCGGGAGGAACCGTAGTAATTCTCTTCTTGGGACAGTAGAAGTATTCTTCGGTTTCCTCTTTGTCTCGTCGTAGCGTAGTGGTCAAACACATGCAGGCTCATCTGCTAGGGTCCAGGATTCGTCATCCTAGCATTGGTGAAAATAACATTAGGGGGTATTTAGCTTTTATATGTTTTATTATTGCAAATGGTAATAATTTATTATAACAGTAATAACAAACTGGTTTGTGGTATTATTATTCACCATGCGCGTACTGTTGAGCTGTTTGAACCGCTAGATCGTTCAGAGTGGCGAGACGGAGGAAGCCGGTAGTAATGCTCTTCGTTGGAGACCAGTAGAAGTATTCTCGGTTTTCTCTTTTGTCTCGTCGTAGCGTAGTGGTCAAACACATCACGCTCATCTTGCTAGGGTCCCAGGATTCGTGATGCTGACGTCAAAACATGGAGTGCGTTGTCAATTACAATTTTACAATTACAAATTTGATTGCAAGGTCACCATTATTGATTTCGTTATATATATATATACTATACTATATACTTATATTATATATATATAGTATCATATATATATATAATATATATATATATATAGTTATGGTATATAAAAGATACACTATATATATAATATATATATATATACTATATATGATACCCAAACCAAAGAAAACCACTAAATATAACGAAGAGGGTAAAAAAAAGAAAATGTGAAAACTATAAATTTACATGCGTGAGTATTGAAAAGAGAGAGGGGGGGGGGGAGGAAAGATAACTAACTTTCGACACTCTCGTGTCTTCTTCAGACGCCAGCTAAAAATAAATTTAAAATGAAAAAGCAAAATCGGAAATCAAAGAAGTAACCACGAAGCAAAACATATATTGGTTGCGGGGTCATGAGAGATTATATATATTACACTGTTACAAAATAAATGAATAAATTGAAACTATTAGTAAATATTAATATAAAGATAAAAAGCAGAAAGATAAAAAATATTAAACATAAATTTGATACATAACAACAACACCAAAAAAACAAACAAAGAAAACTTAAGAATTAATATAATAAAATATATATATAGTATATATATATATATATATTACTATATTATATAATATTAATATATATTATATGTACTATATATATATTTATTATATATCTATATATTATATCTATAAATATATATATTAGTATACTATATATATATATATATAATATATTACTATATTATAGTATATAGTTATATATATATATATATATATATATAATTATACTATATATGTATATAATATACTTTATATATATATATATATGAATATATATAATATTATATATATATATATATATATATATATATACTATATATATATATATATATGTTAGTTTATATATATTATGTAATATATAATATAATATATTTTATATATATATAATATATTATAATATTTTTATATAATTATATATATAACTGTTAAATCATTATCATATATCTTTTAATATATAATATATATATATATATATATATATTATAATATACTATATATATATATACTAATTATATTAATATATATATATATAAATATATATATATAATATACAAGTATAAATATAAACAAATAATCAAATATAAATATAGAATATAAGTAAATATAACTAAAATAAATAACAAACATAAAATACACATATAACAACATTGATGTAAAAATGTTTAAATCGTTTTGAGTGTTTTTGCTAATCAAGGATGAAATATGCCCTTGTTTTGGGATATTTTGCTTGCCCTAAAAATTTCATACCTTTAAAAAGGAAGTGATGCAACGAACAATAAAGATTCATAATGAAATTATTTAAATACTTCCAGTAACTATAATTGAGTGAAGGAAATATAATTAGCTCGTTATAAATAATAATTAATAATAGCGCATATGAAAATTGATATTCTGAGAATTCTCTGCATTTAAAAACCTAATTAGATTTACACTATGAGCGTAGAAATAACAACAATTTACACTCTTATCACTCGGCCGAGTTTATAGTTTGGTCACAAAGAGACCTGCAGATGAGAATGATCTTTCTGTTTCAACACTAGTTGGAGGTACAGATTCCAGTACACTCATCATTTTGTTAATGTTAACTGTTTTTTTCTTCAATAGTTGCGTCAAATATCTGGAATTTCAAAATGAAATTCTTTGAGAATGATTGATATTGTAACATTCCCTTTTTTATTGCACACTCCAATTTCTGATAGAGTATCTGCTAATTCTGACTGTCAGCTTATCAACATGACGCATTATTATTCATTATGTTGTTGTTATAAGACAAATAAGTTTGGCAAACTCTGCCACTCTGGCTCATGCACTTTTCTTGATAGTTGTGTCGAGGTTAAAAAGAGCTTTTATTATTGAAAATTGATATGTGTATGGAAGACTAAACAAATTATATATGTAAAAATTTGTTCTTTTAAAAAAAATGTAAAAGTGTTCTTATAAATGAAATCTAGTAAATTAGTAATGATTATAGTCTAATTTTAGAGTACGAACGTTAACTATACTTGAAGAGATCTTTTAATATAATATTGATAGAATTGAGTGTTTTATTTCCTACGTTATATAAATAATTGTTAAAAGGGTTATAATACTTGTTGACGGTTATTAAGCCTCGAATAACAGTCTAAGTTAGCCTCTTGTTACTTTGGTGCGAAGGGCTAGAAGAAGTTATACACGAGTACTGGTAGTATGCCTGCAGATATAACGGAAGCCTATACAGGGTATCAAAAACATATAAATCCTGACTGTGCAGTGAGAGGAAAAAGGTTAACTACAATTTTGATGAAGTGAGGAAAAAGAAAACTCCACATCCTGCTACACGGTCATTGATAAATATAGTGTAGTATTGAATATTTATTACATAATATATTATATATTAATACGTATAGATATTATTACTGTAGTATATAAGAAGATATATAGTTATATAATATATAAACGTTCTCCCAGAGGATACGATGTCAGGAACTCATCAAGAAGATCTTGGAGTTCACGGGCATACAAATCCCGCTGTGCAGGCTATGCTGATGCTTGGAAGCTTCCCCTTATACACCTATGTATTACGTTAAGCAGATCACGTACAAATTTATTTTGGGTGCTTGCGACTTTACAGTGGTTTATATTAATGATCGTAAATATTATATTATATATTAAATTATATATATTTATATTATATATATTATATTATATATTTATATTTATATAAATATATATATATATATATATAAATATAAATAAAAAAATTTATATAGTAATTAAATATATTAATAAAATATATTAATATTAAATAATAATTATAAATATATACTATATATATATAATATTATATCTATATAATTATAAAAATTATATATTAATTATATATAATAATAATATACTATATATATATTGTATTATATATATATAATATACTATATATTATATTATAATTATATATCTATATAATTCTTCATAGAACTTACCATCGTTTTATAAGATCAATTTCAGTTTCCTTGCTTTGACTGAGTATTCGAAATATTTATTGCTGATTGTCTGATCTGATGAAGACAGTAAAGCAGACCTGTATGCATCTTCAACACATTCGTTAAATAGATGTTCAACGCCTTAATGTCGAAAGATTTCTACCTTGCGGTGGTACGCATTGCTAAATATTCAGGAGAGTAGCAATTAGGAAACTCCGCTGTCCACTTAGCCCAAAGCACGAGAAGTTGGTTTTCATTTCTACAGCATATAGCTCCGAGAGACACCATCCTTTTGTGTATCTCTTGAGGGTTGGAGGTGTCATTATATTCAGGATATGTTTTTTTTATATGCTTTCTTAATACAGATACAAATTTTGATGGGAAAAAAGCAAACGAGCTTTTTTTTTACCTCTATAACGTATTTTTCGGTGTTTTTCTGTGTGTAGTCATTGAATTGGACGTATTTCAATTTTTCCAACTAATTCTTGCATTTCGTATCTAACTAACCTTGAACAAAATGGAAAATCTTGAAATATACATTAGGAGGGTGAAGTAGATAAAACTATTACTCATTTTTCGATCTTTGAAAAATGGCCCTAATTTAATAAACTTCATATGGGCTTTAAATGGATTTGCCCTGTGTGCAAAATTGTTTTAAATCAAACTACTTTTAATTGTGGTAATTCTCATCTATGTATCTATTGAAGATCCTCCCAAGAATTTGAAAGAATTGTAGAGTTGTACAGAAAAAGGTACGATTTAATTCGGAAATTGAGAACCCAAACATGTATTGCCACAATGAAACACCGAAAATACGTTTTAATCGGAATAAAAAGCGCGGTTGCTGTCATCATTGTGAAATGTTAAGAATTTATGTCTTTTAGGTGGTGAAAATAGAGTCCAAATATCCATCTTTGACCTCTTCTTAAACTCTGTTCTGCATTTTGTCATCTTTTTCGAGAAGTTGATAAGTCTTCCTAAGTTTATTGGAGTGACAATGTCAAATGATACTTCTGTAATTTGTTTTGACAGTGTGTAGGTTTTTCAAGAATTTATAAACGTATAATGTTATTAGTAGATTCAATAACTGATTGAAATTACAAAGTATAGTAGCTTTTTGATATCACAACATTCTTCTATTTCTCAGTGACGATGTATTTGTCAAAGAGCTCTTTAAAAAGAAAACCCTTCATACCGTAAATTACAACTGTCTACCTGCACATCTTTTTGATCCTCTTTTTTATATTGGTTACTAGAAAAATTTTTATTTATCTTCAAAGTTTTGTGCGCTTCGGACTTCATCGAAAAAAGTGCATTTTCGAGATGTTCCCCAGGAGTTTCGAATTGCAGAATTTTAGAAATCGAGAACATAGATTTAAACATGTGCTACAATGTGTGTAAAGAGTTTAGGAGACTATTCGAAACGATTGAACCCTGGAAACGCCTCTTCATGGAAGAGGATCCCATTCATATCTGGTTCTAAATTTTCGAGTTTTAACAAGTAGCCGAGTCTTCTCCAAAATTGCATTTGCCAATGCTTTCCCTAAAATATCATAAACCGGAAAAATGATAAAAAATCCTCTCTAAAGTAAAAGGAGTATCAATGATCATCACACCATACGGTACCTTACATTGAAACTGTTCTTTTGGGAATCTCACGTTTTTCATATCAGCGTTGAAAAATTTGTTTTTATCACTTCTTCCACCAATTTTCCTATTGTATAAAGTGACTAAATGATGTATGATTATTTGTATCATCGACTGATACTTGATTTTGGACGATAGAATGTTTTCAAAACCTGGTACATCATTTAGATCAACCTAAGAAAGTTACTAAATATTTCGTCATTTTTCAGCTGAGTTGTATTTATATACTCGTCACTTGAGCCTCAATGCAAAACTGATGGCCACTAGATTAGTTGTGGACAAGTTTTCTATTTTCTACATGTTCTTATTTGATGTCCAGTGTTTGTCTATGCTTTCGATTTTTCTGAATAACATAATAATATAACTATATATTATATATTAGATATATTATATTTATATATATATAATATATATATATAATATATATATATATAATAATAATATATATAATATAATATATATAATATATATATATATATTAATATATATTATATATAATGTATTTTGTTTGCCTGAAATGCATCTGTCATAATTCGGGGGCTGCACCTTCGCCCTGGCTAAGCCTTCTAAGAGAACTAGCTAGAGTTATAGAAAAGCCACGTTGACTGCTCATCCATATTATACGGGTATCTCCGTTGCAGGGTGCCTAAAATGAGTTAGAAGCCCTCCTTATATATATTATAAATATATATTAATAAAAGTATTTATTTTATAATATATAATATTTATATATATATATATATATATTATATATATAATATATAATATTAATGTATATTATATAATATATTATTTATTTATTTATTTATTTATTGTATTTAATTATTTATTTTGAATAGTCTAGCATTCAAATTTCTAATTAGCTTGGTTAATCCAAAAGTAGACGAACTATGTGGACAATAAGTTGAATAAGATTAAATTAAATAACACAGATATCACGTGTGAAAATGAAGATTATGTGAAATCGATCGACGAGCTTCTCCTAGTAGGAGTTAAAGGAACTGGAAATAGCGAAAATAAACCGTGATTGATCATTGAAATATAATATTTAAATAGATAGAGATATGCGGAACACCCTGTATATGATGCATACTCACAAGGGGTGAGAAAGATTCTAAAAGCAAATGGTGGTGAGAAAGTCCGAATTTTCCTCAGAAGGCTTAATACTCCTTAAGCATAGCAAGAAAGGAAAGAGTGACCTCTAATGCTAATCCAGGAAAAGAATAGAAAAGCCTGTTTAAAATAAAATAGTCACTTGTTGTTAATTCTATTGTTGTTGAAGATATTTAATATATCTAAAGTAGATGAATAGATAGTATTTGAGTCATGCAAAAACAACGATATTTTCTTAATCACTGGTGAGATAATGAGAGCGAGAGTACTCCAAGTGCCTTGCTCACGAGCATTCACTATTTCTGTGAGTGGGTTCTTCAATTTGAAGCAGTAATGAAGATGGATAGAGTATAAATGTAACGGATAGATTATTATTAACGATAAGGAAAAAGAGCGGGATATAAGATTTGAGCAGCTATTGAAGATTAAATGATAATGTGATGTCTACATAAGTTATATGAAGATAGAAAGATTAAGAAATGGATATATACCGAAAGAGAAAGTGGGTAAAATTAAAGTTTTTGTGCAGTCATCGAGATTTGATATTTTAGCGCCACGGAAATATCACGCATGAGGAAGAGAAAGGACACTGGTAGAAAGAAAAGAAGATCATCCATCTGACTTTCTATAGAAATAACTAAAAAAGAGATAAGATTAGAAATTTAAGATTTTGAATCCTTCGTCGTATATAATCGGAAACTTTAGAAATACAGAGTTAAGATAGGAATAGTTTGTTTTGATACTGGAGTTTTCATTACTCGAACAGACTGAAATTTTGCAACTTACAAGCAAGAGAAAATGTTGAAGTTGGTCACAGACGAACTTTTGCCATGGAGGGAGGTCAGAAATATAGTCTTGAGCCACAAGTAGATTAAATATAGAATAAATCAAAGTAAAATTTTGATTAACTTTTAGTTAGATAAAATTGAATTAGATATTAAACTAATAAAATTAGGAATAGTTTAGTATATTTGAGGAGAATTAAACAGTTATCTTCCACGCTTTAATATATTACAGAATTATCAGAATATAGATTTATTTTTATACAAATTTGAAATTGATGATTTAAAAAATTGAGCATAAGGTAGAATTATATCCTTAAGGACTATTCGCTTAATCTAAAAAACAGAAAAATACTAATAATTGGAGGGGTTAGAGAGAATTCTGGATGTCTTGATGGGATTAAGAAAAGTTAGGTAACAGTTCAGCTTAGCAAAGTTAAGATAAAATACATGACTTCAAAATGTTTAGAAAATTTTAAGGTAAATAAGCAGAAAATGTTGCATTTCCAGAAGGTGTTTGCGTTCAAATATTTATTGTGTGATTCTGAATGCTAAAGTAAGAAGCTTAATTTGAATTTGAAAAATGGATTTTGAAGTAATATATATATTTAATTATATATACATATATTATATTATATATTAGTATATATATATATATATTATATATATAATAATAATATATATATATATTATATATATTAATATATATATAGTTATTATATTAATGTATAATATATATATAATAAATATATATAATATATATATTAATATATAGTAATATATATATAATTTATTATATAATAGGTTCGCGTCCATTAGCCGTCATATGTATTTTAAAAACTCTAATGCTACAGTAAAAAGGAATACATTTTTGAATCAGCGTAGAAGTTATTATGATAACACTTTTAAAAAATAAAGGGTTTTAAAAAAAAGTTTAATGTAAAATTTTATTTTAATCTATTTTTATTACGTAACTTAGCGGGTTGCCCTTTAAATAATGGTTGGTGTTTAAAACTAAGAATACCAGGTATAAGATCGATGACAGTTCGGGGGCCTCGGCCTTCTGGACACGGTAGAATATTTCTCTCTCCGGGAGTCTCGCACCCCCGCTCTTGTATTTGCGTGTCGCGGGGGTCCTTCCGCCCTCCTGGATGGAAAAAGTAGGTTTAATTTGTGATGGTATTTTTACCAAATATATATATATATTATATTAATTATATATATAATATATATTTATAATATATATTTATATATATATATATATTATAATTATATTAATTAATATATATAATTTATATATAAACAAATTTTATAACGACTTCGTAAATCAAACCCGATACAGAAGCATTAATATAAAGACACATAAAAATTTAAGGAGAATGAAGTCCTTGGCCAATAGTTATTTCTCAAGGTGGTATCACATAAAATTTTCAACATTAGATTAACAATTTACACTCTTATTTATAATTATTAAATTCATGTTATTTCATAACATAGTTTATAATTAAGTTAGAATAATTTTTAACGCTGATTCAAAATGTTTCTTTTACTGTAGGCATTATATTTTTAGATACATAACGGTATGGAAACGCAGGCCATATATATTTTATATAATAAGTCAGTATATAAATATAATAATGAACAAAGTTTTTGATAATAAATATGTATAGTCTATAAATAACCTAGGATTATCCGAAACAACATGCATGTAACAATAAAACTATAACAGCTACAAAATAATTCTTTTTATGAGACATTTTTACCCTTGAATTAAAAAAAAAAATTGACGCTTTTTAAAAATTAATCATGTAAAATGCTGGAAAATTACAAGTTTTGATAATTACTAAGAAGCTCTGTACTCCGAGGGAGTAGTTTAAAGTGTAATTTGAATATTTTTCTTTTTCACTAAGATACACCCGGACAAAGATGGAATGTCGGAGTCTCGCTATCCGGGAAGACGGGGGATTCGTCCCCTCGCCTCTGCGTTGAACATAAAGGAATAAAAGAAAAATAAATTTCTCCAAAGGCTACAAACAACTATTGCTCTCGTATTACTGCAGGAATGGAAGGGTGAAGCATTCATAACGCCGCTCCTAATTCTAATAATATTGGAGCAATGTAAATCTTTGAAATACAGTTTTTTTTTAGTGTCACGAGAATTGCTTGCTAATAAAAATATTTATTTGCGACGTTATTTTAAAGTTATGTTTCTGGATGTGGCTATAATACCTATAATATACTACTATATATATAATATAAATAATAATATTTATATTAATTTAATATATTATATATTATATATATAATTATAATTTATATATTAATATATCCAAGTGAGGAGAGCATAATGTACTATAAGGGTAAGGGTTTAAAGGGGATTAGGATTATAGGGATTATGTATTTAGTGTGTAGGGAATATATGCTGGTATTTAGTAGAAAGAGTGCTTGAGTGACTGAGAGACTGATTGGAAAGTGAAAATATGTTCTTTGTGTGAACATTACATTAAAAAATAATTTGAAGAGCATAGAAAAATAAGATTTATTTATGTTTTCTGATTGCAAAGGCTAATGATAGTGTGATAGGAATAATGGCTTGTTAGAGATTATGGTTGTGTAGATTCTTGATGGATAAAGTAGGTATCGAGATATGAAGCGTTTAAGAATATATTCGAATTGAATGGTTTAAATATAGCGAGTAACGGATTTCGTGTCTCATGTATTTAAACTTGCATTGTTATTTAAGATATGCTGACAAACGTAGAATAGGTAATTTGGCCATCCAATTAGTATTTTGTTTTATGATGATTTGTTAACGTTAACAGTTTTTCATGTTTAAGGGGGTTTGTCATTGTGTATTATATTAATTTCGATGATCCTATTAGCATTATTAGAACTTTTTACGGTTAGGTATACATCACAAACACATAACATAAATGATAAATCTTAAAAGTAAATGCTTCATAAAATGTGATTAATTAATATAATAAATAATAGATAATAGATCATAGATAATAGATCAGATGGACATAGGCTGTATTGTGGTTTATTACTGATTACATTAATTAAGGTATGTAAACCTTACATTATTTACGTAAAAAATACTGAAACAAAGATCATATAATAATAGATCAATAGATCGAGACTGGTATAGTGGGATGGGTGTTTTATATTACTTGAAGTTACTGGATTTACGGGATATGTAACTTACAATTTTTAGTAAAAATTAACTTGAATCAATTATCAATAATAAATATCAATGATCAGATTGGAATAGTGAGGGGACTAATTGGAGGAAAATCTGCAAAATTTGTAATAAGTTAACTGGATAATAGATAATAGATCATAGATAATAGATATAGATCGAACATGGACGAGGAGGTGCTGATGTTTTGAATTACTGATTGGTTTGGGTATTAAACGAAATTTGTAGTTTAAAATAAAAAAGTAGAAATTTATTTATTTATTTTATTATTTATTATTATTTATTTTTATTTTTTTTTTGATGTATGCAGATTTCGAATCTAGCCAGACCACAATAAATATAAGTACATTTTATATAAGCAAATATTTACTCGCACGAGGGAGCCAGGCAAGTTAGTGTCACCTATCTCTGGTCCAGATCATCTCCATTCTTTCTTTCTTTTTCTCTTCTCTTCTTCATTTCTCTTGAACATCTGTTCCGTGCTCTTTTTTCCAGTCGGAACCTAATGGGGGTACTAGACTATACGCTATAACAATGAGTGGGGTTGATAACAATAATTGCATATAATGTAGTAGCGACGTTATTAAACTCGCAGGGGTAGCACGTGGGGACAACCCTCATATTCCCCATAACTATTCTAAGAAATTAACCATGAATTTGAATCGGTGCCAATTACAAACCTTCGATTTTTATGGGGTAGGTTCGGGACCAGTGGACATCTCTCTACGATAAGTTCTCATCATTAACACTCCATTTAAGACGATACATCTCTAACCCATGTAGATTATGTAGAGCCTAAGGAGGAGCCGAGCGAGCTGGGGCCGGAGCGCTGGAGCCTAACCGGAGCTAAATCTCAACTATATATTTTTATATATAATATATTATATATATATATAAATATATAATATATATATATTATTATATTTTCTATAATATATTTAAATACTTTTTTAATATATATATTATAATATATATTAATATATAACAAAGATCCTGTGCTAAGGAAAGGGGCAAATAGATCGCTTGTCGCGAATGAAACCCAAAGTGGAGGCGGAAGCGGTGCGTGCGGGGGCAACATGGTGCGGCCGGTGCCGGTGGTGTGGTCGGTGCGGGGATCGGTGGAGGTCGGCCGACGCAGAGAACTGAAGGAACGCCAAGGTTTATAAAAAATCTCAGAAGTGATCCCTTAGGGATCACTTCCTCGACGTAAAATAATATAAAAATACAACAAAAGACAAACACAGCTTCGGTCTGTTGTCACGATTCGTTGGTCTAATAGTGTGGTAGACCGAAGTTGTTGGCTATTCACACTGGAAGCGCACATAGGTAACGACTATTTGCTCGACCGGGGAGACCCAATTACAACATCCTAGTAGACCTGAATTTACCTGTTGAGCTTACCCATCATAGCTTATTTCCAGTTGAAGCAATACTTATCTCAATATCAAAGGTGGGATACCAAACGGTAAAAACCAAATGTCAAGGTACGAACAGGCTCGTTCGTCGAATAAGAACAAAGGACGTACTCGTCGAATCAAAGGACGAATTGGGGATCCGTAATTCATGCTTGAGTTACGATCTGTAAATGAGATAGTTGCCCCTTACTTATTGCTTTAACGGGGGGGTGAATATCGGTACAGCAAGCTAACTCCTAGGAGAGATAGGATTTCAAGCTTGATAACAGCATATATGCTCATAAACACTGATGAGACGGTATCGAAAATTTAATGAAGCTATGCTAAGAGAGAGAATCATAAATCTTAATGTCTAAAATCTACTTCGCTGGATGACAGTTTCGATTTTCCGGACCAGAAATTATAAGATGATTATCTCATGGGATTGGTATAATCCTATTGTTGTCGTAAGATTGTAGTCATATCAGAGAAACGGGACTAATAAACGACATCATATTCCGTAGATAAATAACCGGGGGAAATATATCTTAGGCAAATATACCTTCAAGCGACCGGATAGTAGCGAAGAGGATTGAACGTATAACCCAACCGCCAAAACCCTAATTTTGCGGACATGTATCAAGGTGGCATATACATACAAATTTGTCCAAGAGAGCAAATCTTTACGGAACGAACCATGCAAAAATAACATGATGTAATCGGAAAGAAGTGAACGCCACTAGAAAAGATTTACAATGCGTGGTTACCATTATCGATCTAAAGGATGATTTGGGGAGCGTTCAAATCGGGGAAAAGGAGTGGACATATTCGTGAATTCTAAACGGCATTTACTATGTAAGTCGGAAATACAGCATTATAAAATGTTTGTAAGGGCGCGCTCAAATACGTAACTTTTCCACTCAGTTACAAGTACAGAACCCGGTTTTGAGGTATCCATCGGCGATACAGTGTGTATGGTGTATCGAAAAGAATTTGTAAAGCCACAATTCACGTAAGGTAAATGCTTTAATCGTAACACCTCAGATTTCGGAAAAGAGTTGATCAAACACTGTTTTAACAGATATCGTCTGAGTTATGCTAAAGGGCGCCTTTAATATTTACATTGGGGGGGGGAATATCCAGCGCGGTAGGTCTGAGACATAGGTTTGGAACTGATAGAGCTCATAAAGCAGGAACACTGCGTAATAAAACCACGAAAGTAAAATATGAGATATCATACAAGATGTGTGGAAATGCGAAGATAAACGTCGAATGTCAAACCTATCTTGATAAAGGTGCTAATACAGCATAATGAAATAATATCAATATAAGCCTGGCAATACCTATAGGAACGGATCGTCATCCAGCACATAGAAAAGACAGAGTGTGGCGAGATATATAACCAAATCCGGCTGTGTGAACACGCTGGTGATACATCCAAGATTGAGTGGCGCAGAAGTGCTGAAGATGTTTAGCTAACGCAAAAACTGAAGATAAGAAAGGATTAAAGAGTGACAAGAAGAATAAAAGAATAGTATAAACCTCGACGCATGTACAAATGTCAAAAGATTGATAGATACTGCAGAAGAATTGAAAGAATACTTGCTCTCAATTAGCTATGGAAGGCAAGTGAGACTGTCAGAATGATTGACACGTCCAACAAATATCTGAAGTCTTATGATAAATCTACTAAAATGGTGACTCACATGGAGATATTAAGTGTTCTTAGTGAATAAGCTGTGAAGTAAAAGATTCGAAATCTTATGCAGGCAATGAAATGCAGGATAACCATAAGAGGAGACTTCGAATCCGCATCATGATAATTTTACTAAGTGCTGATCTAAATGTGTTACACAAAGAAATTTGGACGTGGAAAATTGCAAAATGGAATTGTGAAATATGCAGAATCAAGTTGCAAATGATCGAAGAAATGTAACTTCAGGACCTTCGATAATGCATTAATTACTTGGATGACTTTGAATAATTGAAACCTCCCACCAAAAGAACCTAGTCCAGGTTAGACGAGTGGAGAGGGCATTTCTTTACGCGTAGACTAGTATCAAGAATATGATGACAGACTGATAATCAAGTCAAAATAATCATAACCATGGAAAGATGATACAAATATTGGAGAACCCAAAGGAGAGAGCTTTAATGAAATTTAAGGCGGAAAACAAAATGTGAAGTCCATTTCATAACTCTGGAGTGAGATATTACATATTGTTACGAAAGTTAATCACCGTCTGAAAATCCCACAGGTTATGGTGTTAGCCAACACAATCCTATCATTGCTACTTGTCGCTTCCTTTCTGTTGGACAATACAAGAACACACAAAACGTTTCAGGTCGGAAACGTAAAGAATATAGAATCATAAAGAAGAAATTTTATATGGCAGAAGTTTGATTTTCATGACGTATATGAAATGAAGACGTTCCAAAGTGCAAATAACCAAGAAAAAAAAGGGAACCCTTACAGGTGAAAAAAGCCACGGAAAATAAGAGGGAAAGGCTGTTTCTTCAGGCAAAGGTGTCATGACCTCTTTATTGATATAAGAGATGACGATCATTTGTCTCTAATGGTCGTGTGTCATAGTTATTTGCTCCATTATAAAACGAAGCGCCATAATTGGATTTGAATCAAAGTCAAATTTTATAGAAAATTTATATGTAGATGATTTCGTTTTGTGTGGTTAATCCTTCTGAGTATAATATTCCAATTTATTATTATAGAAATATTTTATTTAGATGATTAAGATAGTGTATTAGCATGTAATGTGTTAGAGTTAATTTTACACTTATATTAAAAATATGATATTTAATTTATAATTAATGATTGTATGGTAATGCTGAATAGTAGTAAAGGAGGAAATTTATGCTAAGGATTATTGTATTATGGTCTGAACTGATTTAATGACTATGTGTTTTCAAATCACTATCAAAATTGTGAAAATGTTACTTGATTGTATAATATAAACATTTTGATACATATTTCATATATCTGTTTGTATTTAAAGCACTAAAAGCATTTTAAGAATATTCCCACCTGGTCCGATTTACCCAGCAAAATGGTGTCTCATCCAATAATATACGATAATTGCGATATTTTGGTTTGTGTGGTGAATCTGAAGAGAGTTGTAAAGGATTGGTAGATTAGATTTGCGGGTGTGTAAAAGAGGTTTGAAAGTACATAGTTAAGAGTAGGTTATGTTTGTGAAACGGACATCCCGGTAGAAGTAGTGGATTGACACTGGAACAAGTTGATTTAAATTATTTGGATTTATTGGATTAAAAGAAAACGGATGATGCCCGAGTACATAGAGAGTTGTCGATGGAGGAAGGTTCTGTGATAAATCCTTTAGATTGAAAGGCTAAGTTTGAGTGCGTAGGTAAAAATGACCGGTATTTGTTACTGTAATATTTAGTATGACTATGTTGAATAAAGCGGGCGTACTAACGGCCCGCAGCCCCGCGTGCGGGCCCGGCAGGTAAAGGGCAAATTGATTAATATCAACAAACGAATATAAATGAAATATGAAATAAATTTAATATAGATTACACAAAAAAAACCATACATATATATAATATATTATAAATAATATTATATATTATATATCATATAATACATATTATAATTTATATTATATTACTATATATATATATTAATAATATATATATATAATTATATTATATTATAATTATAAATTATTATAATATATATATATATTAATAAAATATATATAATATATAGTATATTATATTTATATATAATATATATACTAATAATATTTTATATAATAAAAATATATATATATATATATAGTAATATATTATATATATATTTATATGTATGCTGCTTATAATTTTGCGGGGCCCGGGGCAATCTTTGGCGGCCCTGGCGCTGCTTTTAATAAAACAACACATATAATGATCAAATCTGCAATAAACTTGGTTCAACCTGAGCATTGTAATGGAAATAATAATTATATATTATATTATTATACTATATTATATATTATTATATTAATATTATATATATATATAAATATATATTATTATATATATATATATTATATTTATATATATATTATATTAAATTTATATATATATTATATATATATATATATAATATATAATATATAATATATATATATATATATTATAATATATATATATATATATTTTTAATTAAAATAGTATTGCTACCTTAAAATAACTCGCGACTTTCTTAGCAGCTTAAATCTAATTAGGTGACAAAATCTAAGTCGTCGCAGTCTTATTCCTATGAAAAGAGCAGTGCAGATACGTCTTGCTCAGGTGTTTTCAGTAATGGATTAGCTTCATTGAAGAATTATATCTGCAGATGCTACAGTAACAGGAAAGATCTAATTCTAATGTACATAAATGTCGATAGACACAACCAACCGTTTGAGCATATATTAAAACTGATAGTATAATCGTCTTTTTACCGTATAAGTGTGAAAACATCTGAGTTCAAGAGTCTATACTCAATATATGTGTCACCCCATTTGCTTAAAGAAACTCAATCTTACATTTTTTCATCAAAGTTCTCATTCATCGCAGAGGAATTAAGTGATAATCCAAAGTTTTCTTGATTAGCTCAACTGATGCACCTCATCTTGCATGGCAGTCGACATTCAAGAAATAAATTTATTTGAATATATTATCTACGTTAAGAAAAAATTAGAGTTCGAGGAGAACAAAAAATTTTCGTCTCTCTAATGTGCTTGAAATTTGTAATTCCACTCTCTCACTATATCTTGGCTGTTACTAAGCAGAGCAAACCACTCTGGGTACTTCATTAACACAATTATAAACTTGAGAATTCTTAATGTAAAATGCATAAGTTCTTGCCATACTTATATGGAATTATTTTGATAAGTTATATACATCACATAGACCTACAAAATTGTATGTTTATCCTCGTTTTAATAGATGACATCAATAATCAACCAAGATGTGGTTTTAACATGATGGATAAAGCATCACAAACACTATTTAAGGACCTCACAGCTTTGTAATAGAGGTGGAACAGAGTTAATTGGGCGGTTGATCAATCGCAAACGTGAGTCCATTTGACACGCGAAAAATCGCGAAGCTTACAGAACACGATATGTTAGTAATGATCTACAATTGCTATATATATTATATATAATATAATATTATATATATTATTTATATTATAATAAAAAATTTTAATTTTAAATAATAATACTAATAATTTAACGACAAAAATATTTTAAGATATATTATATATATATATATTAATATTATATATATATATAATATATATATATTTTATAATATTAAATATATATATAATATATATATATATAATATTTATATTTATATATATATATATAATTATATTATATATATATATATTATTTTATATATATAATATATATATATGATATATATATATATTTATATATATATATATATATGATATATATTATAATATATAAATATATATATAATATATATATATTAAATATATATATCTATTATATAATATATATATATAATAAATATATATATTATATTAATATATATAATATATTCTTTCATATGAATATATGCTGAATTTTGATCGAATTCAAAAAAAGTTCGACAAAACGTTGTATACATGATTTGAATGATAAAAAATTTTCAAAGTAAAAAATAGAATGGGGGCTTTAGTTGACCTATTTTTTATTTTTACTGATGCTATTTTGTCGAATTAAAAAAAAAATTGAAACTTTTAGGAAATTGTAGCTAATGTAAAAATACTCAACATAAAATGATATAGATATATATATATATATATATATATATATATTATAATTATAATATAAATAGTATATTTATATATATAATTTATATATATATATATAATATTAATTATATATATAAATATATATTGTATCGTTATCGCTAGTTTTTATCTTCAGAACTGTTAAATCGAAGTTTCTCAATAATTATTTTAAATGCTGTCAAAATATGTTATATTATATACAGTATATATATAATAATAATATATATTAAATTAATATAATATAATAATATATAGTAAATATATATATATAAATACATATTATATATATATTATATATATATATTATATAATAATATATAATATATAATATATATACATATTATATATATATATATATATATATGTTAAGCTATATTTATCAGATTATATTCCTTTTATGTGAGAAATTATAATATTGTGATAACAGTGACATTATTTGGAAACGTATATAAAATGATATTATATGTTCTTTACAAGGGAGAAAACGTAATTAAAAAGAACTATTTACTCTTGTACCAAATTTAGCAACATTCCAAAAAATATTTTACATGTTCCAATGTATCATTACATTTACTTAAATATCTAATTCCCCCCTCCCCTCCTCATTTTTAACATAGAGTAGAATATAAATATTATATATCCTTAATTAATTAATATTTATAAAAATAATAATAATATATAATAATTTAATTATATAATATTATATATAATTATTATATATTATTATATATATAAGAATTATAGATAAGAATGTTACAAACGTGAATACTGTTCTCGGCTGTCAATATTCGAAGGATTGAATGTTAATTTAAGATTTTTTGCTCATTGCCATATTTATTACCACTTCTTCACGATTAAGAGTAGACATTGTTCATTTAATCTAATAAGCCAAGCCACTTAGCTTGTTTGGTAATTGTTCCTTTAAAAAGTTTTATACTGAGCTTTTGAAAAACCGACTTCAGCTGTGCAATATTACTGTAACGTATACAACTGAACGCTGTACACAAGTTGGTAGCATTGCTAGCACTGCTTCACTAAAGTTTGCTAAATTTGTAATAGTTACATATTTCATCTGTACTTAATCTTGAAGTGTTAATTGTATAAACGAAAGATAAATAAATTTATTTTCTCATTTTAGCTTTTCTTGGAAACTTTTATTTCGACTCGCTATTCGGCGCATGAAGAATGAATATAATATACATTGTTCATTCAAAAAGATTGTTATTTCTCCTATTAATAATATCAGAGGATTTATTAAATCTATCTAAAGTCAAGTGGGTCAATTATTCTAAATAAAAGATCTTCATCAAAACTTTTAATCTTATTGACGTCTGAATTTATCTTAATGTTCCAATATGTGCTAATCCGTATTTATCTCAAGTAATCTTAAATGGTTTATGCCTTTAGACAATAAGTTTGACTTTCTTGTCCAATAGTAAGATGCCTTCGAATATCTTGTATTGGACTTTGCATATTTTTGAGACGCATTGATGTTTCACATAATTACCTTGAAACACAACAGAAGAATAACTCAAAAATTTTTTTAACTGCTCTGAGACTAAGGCTTCGTTCTTTCACTTTGATCTATACATAATACTTGAGATAAGATAGCGAAATATTTGAATTGTTTTTTATGAGTAAGGAATTACTTGATTAAAACTTATTGGATCCAATTTTAGTGTTTTTGTGATGCTCTTCGTTAATCATTCACCGCTGTATTAAAGAAATACACATATTCTTTCCCGTTGCATAAATTTTGAAGAGATTTATATTTTCCAGATATTATGAGATTTAAATTTAAATTATGAGCTCACCAAAAGGTTATTCTGCATTGTTGAACAATTTCTATATAAGCCGAAGTCCTGAATATTTCGCTCGCATATTTGCTCCTCCATCATAGCTTTGATTTTTCAATTAATCGCAAGTTAATTATTTTTTTCAAATTTTTGGCACTGTTTGTTGTTATACTAAAACAATTCTTCAGGAAGTGAATTTTTTCCTAGGCACTCCCATTTTCACCTCTCTAAATAATGAACATAAAATTCGGGATTTTCGCCGATTTACCTATAAAACAACTGTACATTTTATGCCTCTAAACGTTTTTCGGGCGTTGTTTCCTGTGACTGGGTGTTATTTTCAGAATTTCAATCTCAAAACTCATTTCGGATTTTCGTATACTCAGTTTTTTTCGAATGATTAACTGAAAATCAGATATTATACATACATACAAATATTTTCGATTTTTGAGTTATGTGCTCAGCGTTGTCTAATCCCACTAGTATGAAAATAAAGAAAATGCGATTATTTTTTCTGTAGGTGGCAGTTGAATGAATATAGCAAATAATCGAGGAGTAGGCATTTTTTATTTTGATATTTGATTTGGTCTATGCAATAGTTTTGGATTTTCTGAAAAATTAAAAAAAATTCTTAGTATACAAAAATTATTAAATAAAAAAGTTGCATCTACCCCCGACTATAATATGACTTTGATTTGATTTCATAGTGTAAAAAATATATCAATTTTACTTTTCCAAATTCAATTTTGCAAAAGAAAATATTGAATATTTATATCTTTTCCTAACAACATAAAATTTAAAGCTTGTAAGCGGTGGATGACATCTGTTTACTTATATTCATAATATCAGTGGCTTATGTCGACACAGGGCAATCGCCCCCCGGGACCGCGCCTTATACTAGGTCGCGCCCTATAATGCCGCGCCTTATCAGGCTCGCGGCCAACAAGATTTAAAAAGCCCATACGCAGAGCTGGGGCATATATATATATATATATATATAAATATTATATATCTATATCTATAAGAATAATATAATAAAATATCTATATATTCTATATCATTTTACCTCTGTTAATTAGATTTTAAATATAGGATTCTTCGAAAATTTGCTGGAACGTTTTGAAACGTATTAAATATTATTCTACCACTTGTAGTTGCCAGCAGGTTAACACTTAAATTTAACCATTTGAATTTTCATAAGTTCCCAAAAAAAAAAAAATTTAGCCTCCTTTAACGCTAATTAGTAGTAGTAGTATTTATATAAATATAAAATCATTTCATTAATTATAGAAACTTAATGATTAATTGGTAAAAATTTAATTACTTTTATGATTAAAAATAATATTATAGTATATCTATATATAATATTATATATATATATATATATATAATATTATATTATATTATATTATAATATATATTATATTATATATAATAATATATATTAATTAGTATTATATATTTATATAATATATATCTAATATATATAATAATGGCTAATAGGTATTTTTAAACCAATATGTGAATTGCTCCGAATCCACCAGCACCTCACTACCTGCAGTTATGATTTGGCCGTCGTTTCACAGTGAATTTGTTTGCATTCTGTTATGAATTCAGGTTTTATTAAAAGTAATATGAATGGTTCTATAAAAAAATTATTTTCATAATGAAAATAAGCATATGTATATATATAAAATTTATTATAATAATATAATATTATATATATATATATTATATTATATATATAATATATATATATTTTATATATATATATATATGTATATATCATTATATATAAATATAATATATATATTATATATATATAATAATATATTATAAATATATATTATATATATGTATATATTTTATTGAGCTATTTTTTTTGACAGGAGTAAGGTTTCCTAAAGATCCTTTACAGATTTTTTTTTTATTTGACCAAAGATTCTTTAAAGGGTTGTTATGCCTCTTATTTTTTTATACTTGAATATTTTTATCAATAGGGCAAATATGGCATATCTCAACGTTTTGTCGAACTTTTTTTTGAATTCGATCAAAATTCAGCATATCTATGTAACATGAAAGGTATACTAAAAATATTTAATATATATATTATATATTAATATAATATATATATATATAATTATATTAATATAAATAAATATATATATATATATAATATAAATCACTATAATATAATATAATACTATAATTTATATTTATTATATTTTAAAATATATAATATATATATATTATATTAAATTATATTATGTATAATATATAATTAATAAAAACATACATTATAACCTGTTCAACTTTCTTACCCTAAACTGAATCGATATCAAAATTAGTTTCACATACTTATACATCAGAGGTAGTATATATATAATATTATATATATATATAATATATTATAATATATATATGGATATTGTTGATTCTGTACAGTAACTATCGGTGTAAGTAGCGAGTTTTTCGGGGTGTCAATATGATCCGTTTGAGAGATTGTGGAGACGCGATTAACTCTTCAATCTCTAGTTATGTGGTACCGTAGATGTTTGTGATGCTTTATCCACTTTTGACTACACAAACCTGTGGTTGATTATAGATTTCGTCATTAGAAACGAGATAAGACATCGATTGTAGTCTTTGTGATGGTTATTACTTATAAAATATCAATACATAATTAAGATTAATGCAAGTAAATATATGCATTTGGATTAAGCTTAAGCATCTCAAAAGATTTATATTGTTAGATAGTACCGCAGATGATTCGCCTCGAAACTGGTAACAGCCAGAGAGATAGCGAGAAGTGGAATTGACAGATTCAGCCTTAGGAGAAGCTGAAATAGTTGCTTGAGAAGTCCCATGAGAGGTGGCTTCAGAAAGAATATTAAAATAATTATTTTTGGTCATAGTCGATGCCTGTTGGAATGATTGCATCAAATTGAGAGCTTAAAATTCTACATAAAACAATTCGGTTTTCAAAAAATGACTGCTGAGATAGAGATGAACTGTTTCATGAAAATGTAGATTTGAATTTCTTTAAGAGAAAGGGAACAGCCATGATATGAAGCTAAAGAGCATAGTGAAGAGCTCAGAATGTTCACGAGCTTATGACGGGGAAAAGACGATATACTATCAGTTCTTAAATACATGGCCAAAACGTGTTGTATTTCGCAGGGAATCTGTAAACTACTTTAAGAACTATAGATAATATTCAGTTAACTGTATCTTGCAAAAAACTCTCAAACATGACCCTTTTATGTGCACTTGTTGAACATGTAAACGTGTCAAATTAAATTTCTGTCAACTCTAAAATATTTAACTATATTTCTTGGTTCAGTGGCTTGTAAGCACAAATTAATTTTTGACTTTATTACTTCAGTGGATAGTATATATTATATATATATATAATATATTAAAAAAATAATATATTAAAATAATATATAATATATAAATCTTTATTATATATAATATATTATATATATAAAATAATATATATATATATTTTTATTTCTTTCTTACATATATTAATTCTATAATATATATATATTATATATCTCTATATCAAAATATCAAAATTAATAAAGCGTTGAACATTTATTATTTGCGATTGTAGCTTTTATACTGTGTAGTTTCTATTAAACACGCCAGGATCCGCAAGGCCATGCGCCGGCTCGAAGTAAGAGCACTGCATATAATATAATATATATATATATAATAATATACTATATATAATAATATTATATATATATATATAATTTATAATAGATTCAATAACAAATAATATATTGATAAATCGATCTTGTACCTGTATTAATTAATATATAATATATATATATACTATATAATCTAAATATATCATATAAATATAATAATTTCTATACAAATGTACATAGTATATCAATAATAATATATCATATTATTATATATTATATTAAATTTATCCCTTCCTTTTGCAAGAATTAATTAAAGTCTTGTTGGAAATTTTTATTTGCTTTCTTACATATTTTATTACCTATTGCTCTTCCAATGGCACCTTTAACTGCTGGCCACCGCACCGCGTCTGCGGGGCGTTAGTTAGCCCTGTATAATTATTAATCTAATTTAGCAAGTATACATATTAAATTACAATTAATATATTTATTATAATGTATATTTATAATTAATACCTATATATTAATATATATATATTAATATATATATAATTTAATAGTATATTAAATATATTATATATAAATATATATATATATATATTATATATATAAATATTATTATATGTAATTATAATATATATAATATATAATATATCTTATATATTTATATATATTAAATAATATATATATATTATATATATATATATTATATATATATAATATATATATATAATATATATTATTATATGAATATTTTAAATTAATTAAATAATATGTCAAGGGGGCACCATTTCACCTTGAAGAGATGGAATATTACGCATTGATAAGAAGGTATAGATCTTAATACAATGGTGCGATGTACAATCTTAGGAGCGTCTAGTGTGAGAAAGGAATAAAGAGAAATAACGGTGTTCGAGAGTAGGTAGAAAAAGTAAAGAAGTATAAATGCAAGTCCATATATTAAAGATGTTGATCATGTGGAAATATTGAAGTATGTCG
>JABUQX010006845.1:40000-42500 GCA_015478945.1 Trachelipus rathkii
TACCAACATAATGAGGCCCGTACCAACATATGGACACGAGGCATAGACACTTAGAAAAAAGTTAAAATTAAAGTGCAGGCATGCGAAATGAGAGTACGTATTAAGATTGATATTGGGGGTGACAAAATTGGACAGGGGAAGGAATGATGACGTGAGGGCAGAGCTGGGAGTGGAGAGTATAAACTGGTGGAGAGAGGGCAGTTGAGATAGTTCGGACATGTAAATAGGATGGGCGCAAGTAGGTGTGCGAAAAGGTATTATGAGTGGCAGCCGGAGGGAAGGAGGGGAGTGGATGGGCCGGAGGGAAGGAGGGGAGTGGATGGGCCGAAGGTGAGGTAGAGGGATGGTATTGAAGAGGGGTATGACTATGGAGGAGCTAGGTGGAGAGGGAGAGAATGTATGATGATCGACGGCGATAGAGGAGCTTCGTGCAGGACAACTGACAGGTGCAAACGCCTACAGGAGGATGGAGAGAAAGAATAAGAATCTCAATACATTATTTAGAAAAATTTAGAAACTTCATTAGAACGTTTTTAGAACATTAGAAATATAGAGACAGTAAGAACCCATATGAGCCTATCGAGACTGTATGACGGTGATCACGAAGTAACTCTTACTAAGTTACTAATCATTAATTTAGCTAAAAACTAAATATAGGCTATCTATAAAATAAATATAATCTTATTTAAAAAAAGTTTATTATTGTTAACTTGTTCCATAGTATTATGTATTACTATACAGAAGAAGTAAACAAAAGAGCAACCAGATAAAATGAAAGCTTCAGAGTTAAAATTGATCTCGGCAATCTAATGCAAAATATATTTTCCCTCAAGCTGGAAAATTTCGTTTCAATTGATTTATGTCACTGATAATTAATCTAATGATAAAGTATAAACAGCCAAAACAGGTGAGTAAAAAATAAAAATATCGCAATACCATAAAATTATATTCCATATATGTGTATTATACAGGGTTGGCGCGAAGAAAATCAAATGATTTAGAATTTAAATCAACTGATTTATTTACTTGAATTTTTTTTTTAAATCATGATTTTTTAGGCAATTTTTTTCCCTAAATTACTAATTAATCGGGTTACCTTAATTATCACCTAATTAATGATAAGTATATTTCGTCTATATAATAAGTAAATTCATCAACATAGTTTCAACTTTCAAATCACATTTAATAAAGAAATAAACAAAATTAGAGCACTCAAAAATTATACAGTGTATATATAATTTGAAAAACTTAATTAAACTAAACAATAATTATATTTACTAAACTTATTATTAACATAGTATGTTATTAATTAGGTAATAATTAAAATTATTTACTAATTTTTTAAAAAAGTAATAATTAAAAAAGAATTTGTACCTTAAAAAATCAAAATCATAGAAAATAAAAAAATAAAAAAAAATTTAAAAAATCAAATATTGATTTTTTTTTTAAAAAAATAAAAAAAAATCCAACCCTGGATTTTTCTCTCTAAAAAAAAAAAACAAAAAAAAAACAAAACAAACAACCCTGCTTTTTATAAGTACCTAAATTGAAAAGTAAAATACGCAATAGGTATATTTCATGAAAATTGTTCTTCCCCTATAGGCCCCTACCAAAGTTTTCCCTATATAGGGCAAACTTTGCCCCCACTACTTCTCTTGCATGATCATCTGACCTCCTTCCCTCCTCCTCCTGAGTCAGACAAAATGTTCCCATCATCCAAACGCGCCTGAAAAATATTATAATACACACATTTTTCTATTTTATGAAAAAAGAAAACTGCTCAAAATATCAAGAAGTAAAGCCGTTTTCTCCCTTTGTGCTTCACATGAAAGGGTACTCTTTTTGAAGCTCTTTAGCACAGTTTTAGCACGAGTATTTTACGGCATAATCGAACGTTGTTACATATATTTTGATCAGCTGCTTTTGATGGAGCACGTGGTTTTGGGAATTAAACAGAAATAAAAAAAAATATACCAAATTTCAAGTACAAACAATTGAAATCAGATATTGTGATGGGAGTTTATCGATTTTGGAAGAAAAATTAGATTTAAACTTTAATTTCCATTGAATGAAACATTCATCAAAGCAAACGACCTACTACGCCGCCATCTTGTTTGTTTACATTTTTTTCGAAAGCAATCTTCCTTAATTCGTGTAAGCAACGGAAAGAGCAACTTACGTATTGGTTGACATTTCCTAATTTGCTGCTTAAATATGACATAATCAATGAAAACTTAGATTTTCTTACGTTTCGCAAGCAGGAATTGCAAAATCGAAAAACGGCATTTATTAAGAATATAGATATGTCGATCTTATATCGACATATTTAGATATCGGGACATCCCTACTGAGGATAAAATTATCGACTATATTCGATATTATTGGCTCGAAAAACAATAATCATCAATATTTTTCTGACACTATTCGAAGAAAAAATAGTCAATATGGATACTATATTGGTCCGTCTTTCGCATACTAATCATTAATTCACTATTTTTCG
>JABUQX010006845.1:47500-51023 GCA_015478945.1 Trachelipus rathkii
TAGCTGAAAAAGTATTCCAAAATTGAAGCACCTGACAGACTTCATGCTAACGGCATTTTATAACTTAATATGAAGGATTTCAACAACCATAACAGTATTCCACACACCTCGAAAATTTCGAGTTCTGCATTCTAAGTATTTTCGTACAAAAAAAAAATCTACTGCTGCCAATTACTCCAAATTTAAGACCTGACAGGGACTTCATGTAACGCATTTATACTTAATTATTAAAGATTCAACAACCAAACAGTATTTCCACACACCTTGGAAAATTTCGAGTTCTGCACTTCTAAGTATTTTCGTACCAAGAAAAAAATCATATGTGCCAATTACTCCAAAATTAAACCTGACAGACTTATGCATAACGCATTTTATAACTTAAATTATGAAGGATTTTCAACAACCAATAACAGTGATTTCCACACACCTCGAAATTTCGAGTTTTGCACTTCTAAGTATTTTCGTACCAACAAAAAAAGCTTACTGCTTGCAATTACTCCAAAAATTTAAGACCTGACAGACTTCATGCTAACAGCATTTTATAACTTAAATTGAAAGGATATTCAAAAACCATAACAGTATTTCCACACAACTCGAAATTTTCGAGTTCTGGACTTCTATGTATTTCGTACAAAAAAAATAACTATTTAAAAACCATCTCAAAAATTTAAGACCTTATTTACTTCAAAGTTTCATCGTTTCCCTTAATTATAAAGGATTTCAACAACCATAACAGTATTCACACACTCGAAATTGAGTTCTGCACTTCAAGTAATTTCGTACCCAAAAAAAAAATTATGCTGCCAATACTCCAAAATTTAAGACATGACAGACTTCATTCTAACGGCATTTTATAACTTAAATTATGAAGAGATTTCAAAACATAACAGTATTTCCACACACCTCGAAATTTCGAGTTTTGCACTTTTAAGTATTTTCGTACCAAAAAAAAATCTACTGCTGCCAATGAACTTAAAAGTTAAGTTCGACAAGACAATTTGCTTACAATTTTCTAATTATTATGAAGATTTCATCAAAATACTTATTTCACACACCTCGAAATTTTCGAGTTCTGCACTTCTAAGTATTTGCGTACCCCAAAGAAAAATACTTATTGCTGCCAATTACTCCAAAAAAATTTTTTTTAAGACCTGGACAGATCATGCTGAACGGATTTTTACTTATTATGAAGGATTTTCAACAACCATAACAGTATTTCCACACACCTCGAAATTTTCGAGTTCTGCACTTCTAAGTATTTTCTACCAAAAAAAAAAAATCTACTGCTGCCAATTACTCCAAAATTTAAGACTGACCAACTTCATGCTAACGGCATTTTAAAACTTAATTATGGAGGATTTCAACAACCATAACATTATTTCACCCACCTCGAAATTTTCGAGTTCTGCACTTCTAAGTATTTCGTACCAAAAAAAAAATTACTACTGCTGCAATTACTCCAAAATTAGTACCTGACGACTTCATCTAACGCATTTATAACTTAATTACTGAAGGCAATTTTCAACAAACCATAACAGTATTTCCAACACCTTCAAATTTTCGAGTTTCTGCACTTTAAGATATTTTCGTACCAAAAAAAAATCTACTGCTTCCATTACTCCAAAATTTAAGACCTAGACAGACTTCATGCTAACGGCATTTTATAACTTACTTATGAAGGATTTCAACAACCATAACAGTATTTCCACACACCTAAAAATTTTCGAGTTCTGCACTTGTAAGTATTTTCCTACCAAAAAAAAATCTATTGCTGCCAATTACTCCAAAATTTAAGACCTGACAGACTTCATGCTAACGGCATTTTATAACTTAATTATAAAGGATTTCAACAACCATAACAGTATTTCCACACACCTCGAAATTTTCGAGTTCTGCACTTTCTAAGTATTTTCGTACCAAAAAAAAATCTACTGCCTAAAAATTACTCCAAAATTTAAAGAACTGACAGACTTCATGCTAACGGCATTTTATAACTTAATTATGAACGATTTCAAACCATAAAACAGTATTTCCACACACCTCGAAATTTCGATTCTGCACTTCTAAGTATTTTCGTACCAAAAAGAAAAATCTACTGCTGCCAATTCCTCCAAAATTTAAGACCTGACAGACTTCATGCTAACGGCATTTTATAACCTAATTATGAAGGATTTCAACAACCTAACAGTTATTTCCACACACCTGTTCGAAATTTCTTCGGCACTTTAAGTATTTTCGTTACCAAAAAAAAATCTGCTCTGACCAAGTTACTCCAAATTTAAGACCTGGCAGACTTCATGCTAACGGCATTTTATAACTAATTATGAAGGATTTAAACAACCATAACAGTATTTCCACACACTTCGAAATTTTCGATTCACAAATGTAAGTAATTTCTACAAAAAAAATGTATTACTCCAAATTACTCCAAAATTTAAGACCTGACAGACCTCATGCTAACGGCATTTTATACTTAATTATGAACAAGAAATTTTTAACAAAATAGTTCTTTGAACAAATTTTCGAGTTCTGCACTTCTAAGTATTTTCCTACCAAAAAAAAAATCTACTGCTGCCAATTACTCCAAAATTTAAGACCTGACAGACTCATGCTCAACGCATTTTTATAATTAATTATGAAGGATTTCAACAAACATAACAGTATTTCCACACACCCTCAATTATTCGAGTTCTGCATTCTTAGTATTTGTGTACCAAAAAATATTAATATCATCAAACAAAATTTAAGACCTGAACATTAAAATTGCAAAGGCATTCAGCTTATGGATGAAGATTTCAACAACCATTACAGTATTTCCACACACCTCAAAATTTTCGAGTTCTGCATAAGTATTTTCGCACCAAAAACAAAAATCTACTGCTGCCAATTACTCCAACTTAAAACCATACAGACTTCATGCTAACGGCATTTATAACTTAATTATGAAGGATTTCAACACCATAACAAGTATTTCACACACCTCGAATTTTCGATTCTCTGACTCTAAGTATTTTCGTACCAAAAAAAAATCTACCTGCTAAAAATTACTCACAAAATTTAAGACCTTACAGACTTCATGCTAACGCATTTTTAACTTAATATGAAGGAATTTAACAACCATAACAGTAATTTCCACACACTCAAATTTTCGAGTCTTGCACTTCTAATATTTTGTACCAAAAAAAATCTACTTGTGCACATTATTCCAATTGCATTTCAACCTGAAAGTCTTCATCTAACGTCATTTTTAATTAATTATGGAAGATTTCAACAACCATAGTCGTACTTCCACAAAATTCGAAAATTTCGTTTAAAGTTCAAGTATTTCGTACCAAAAAAAAAATCTACTGCTGCCAAACTACTCCAAGACTATAAAGACTGACGATTATGCTAACGTCATTTTACTCCTTAATTCAGTAATATTTCAACAACCATAACAGTAATTTCCACACACCTCGAAATTTCGAGTTTTGCAGTTTTAATTTTTTGTTACAAAAAAAAATCTACTGCTGCAAATTACTCC
>JABUQX010006846.1:5000-12500 GCA_015478945.1 Trachelipus rathkii
TATATATATATATATATATATCAATATATATATATATATATATATATATATATATATATATATATATATATATTATATATATATATATATATATATCAAAAACTACAATAAAGCTACAGGGAAAAGGAATACATTTTTGGAATCTTGGTAAAATTTTAGTTAGGAAAAATGTAAAAAAATATGAATAAAAAAAATTATTGAATAATTATTAATGTAATGATGATTAGAAAGCCTATTTGGAGTACTCTTTATTGGTCTCTCGTTAAAATAAATAGACTTTCTATTAAATTTTGTTTATTTTTTTAAACTAAAGAATACTCCAAGGGTATACCGCACCGATGGCAGGTGTCGGGGTTTCTCGGCCTTCCGGGAACTACGGGGTAGGACTAGTTCCCCCCCTCCGGGGAGGGTCTCCGGAACCCCCCACACTTTGGTTTTTTTTTCGGGGGTTTCCTTCCGGCCCCTCCCTACGGGGTAGGAAAACGTCGCCCCCCTGTGTTCCCCGTCGGCTCGACCCCCTACATTGCCGTGTAATAACTTTACAAAAAAAATAGCCAATTTTTGTTTACTTATTTGTATTTTTTTTTACAGTTTTCCTAACTAAAATTTACAAGGATTCCAAAAATGTATTATTTTCTTTTCCCTGTACTATTGCTTATATTATATATATATATATATATATAGTATATATAATATATAATATATATATATTATTTTATAATATATATATATATCTCAATATTTATATATATATATCTCTATTTCCTTTCCTTGTAAACTATTGTAGTTTTTGAGATATGGATTGTGGCTCTTCTAGTGGCTGGCCTTTATATATATATATATATAATATATAATATATATATATATGTATTATATATATATATATAAATATATATACTATATATATATATATATAATCAAAGTTAGGAAGCCTTATAATAATAAACTGCAAATAATATCAAAGTTCTAAACATCCAGAAGACCATTTTATTATGTGAAAATTTATTAAGAACTTTGATATATTTGCAGTTTTGATTATTAATAAGGCTCTCCTAAGCGTGATACTTTACTATATCTTTTGATCTTGATTTCTTTACTATATATATTTTATATATATATATAATATATAATATTATATTATATATTTATATATATTATATATATATATATATATTAATTTTATATATATATATTATATTATTATTATATTATATATATATAAAGATATATATTGATCGAGATGATAAATAATGAAATGCTATGTCTATTAAAATATTTCTGTCTAATTTCAAATATGAGAAAATATGATTTTCAGGACTGTGTTTAGGACATTATAGTATATATATATATATATATATATATAATTATATATATTATATATATAATATATATATATATATATATTATAATAGAGATATATTATATATATATATATATATATATATATATATATATATATATATATATTATATATATATATATATATATATATATATATATATATATATATAATATATATATACTATAGGCTATTATAAGCGTTGCTCCACTAACGAAGATCCAATAAATAATGTAAAATAATTTAGGGTAAATACATTAGTAAATGCTGAATTTTCAAATGTAATTTAATTAGCATTAGCAAAAAAGTAAAAAGAAATTGATATAAATTTTTGTGCTCCACACCTAGCTTAATAAAAATGGCGTAAAGCTAGGCAGTTTATTTCAGTTTAAATTGGATGTAGACTAAAATTTGTAGAATGAATGTAAACGCCCATGTTAATAATAAATTGATATTTGATATATATATATATATATATATATATAAATAATATATATATATATAGTAGATATATATATATATATATGATATATATATATATATATAATTTTTGATCAGTGGTGGGTCCTTTGGCCCCTCCCTCTATTTCATTCCCCCACGTCTCCTGCTGATGCAGGATGTCCTTCTCGCTTCGCTCAAGGGTCTGTGGTGGATTTTGTTTTTTAAAATAAAAATACTCGCAAAAATCATAATAATAATCGCGATAAAAGAAGAATAAAAATAAAAGAACTGAAAAAAATCAAATTCATATTAAAGTTAAATAATAATAATAATAATAATAATAATAATAATAATAATAATAATAATAATAATAATAATAATAATAATAATAATAATAATAATAATAATAATAATAATAATAATAATAATAATAATAATAAATAAAAGCTTACAAAAATTTCAACGAAAAAACAAATATTAAAACTAAAATAAAAAGAACACGTTATAAATATTTTCAAAGCTTCGCACCTTTTAAATTTAATAGAAATTGCCACAATAAAGAAAATACTCGAAATTCGTTGTTTTTTAATCGAAAATTTCCCCCCTATAAACGGAGTCATTCTCTTATATATATATATATATATATATATATATATATATATATATATATATTATATATATATATATATAATGTATATACATATACATATAAGATTTATCTAGTTTAGTATATATATATATTATATCAGGTGGCGGTACCTGTGAAGATTATAATTGGGTAAGGGGCAAGCTATATATATATTATAAATATATATATATATATATATATATATATATATATATATATATATATATATATATATATATATATATATATATATATAATATATTATATTTATATTATTATTAAATTTGATATAAATATGAAGATATTATAGCTTAAATATATAATATATATATATAATATATATATATATATTATAATATACATATTTATTTATTTATTTTTATTATAAATTATTTAGTAAATTTATAATAAATACTATAATAATAATAATAATAATAACATAAATATAATAATGAATCAACACTAAAAATAAAATAATTAAAATCTTAGAGAAAATTTTTAGTTTGGTATATTTTTGACATTCGATTTATGAAATTTGCAAATTTTTGTTGTTTATTAAATTATATTAACCTAATGATTAACATTTGTTCAGTATTATGTAACCTTGTTCATTATTATAATCAACACTAAAAATTCATAATAATAATATAAATATAATAAATTAATATAAAATAGTAATAATAATAAATAATAATAATAATAATAATAATAATTAATAATAATATATATATATATATATAGCGAAAACGTATTTTAATGATTGTAATACGTACCTTATTTATTTGTATGAAAGATTTAATTTCCTGTCCTTTTGAATAAAATAATTAATAGTTTCATCGTATATTACTTCGTTTTCACAGAGAGAAACCAATAGTTCTTTTTCAATTGATATTCTAGCTAAATCATTTAACCTTTCACAACTCATTCTATTTCTCAAATATGATTTTATCCGTTTTAAACATGAGAAGGATCTTTCTCTGCCTATTCCATGTTACAGACAGAGTTGCAATAACGTTCCCAACTCGGAAACACTTAATCAAACGCATCACATAGATCAAGTTCCTTTATTTTTTTTAAGTATCATGTTCTGGTTTACATTAAGCTCATCACTGTTCCAAAGAACCTTTAATTCATTGCTCAATTTCTCTCTTTCGAATATTGGATAACCTTCCAGTAATGTATTCAAGAGATCAGTTGGAAATTGATTTCTATAAATAGCAAATTTTTCTTTATCAATAAGAGCAAAGAAATTTAATTTCGCAACATCAGAAAACCTGTTTTCTAACTGAACAATTACATGATCTAAAATATTATAAAATAAAGCTTTCCATTCACTTCTGTCGTTAGATCCTCTCTTATTTTTTGGATGGCCACACATTTTAACGGCTTCTCCGTAAACATTATCGAAAGCTTCTTCTGACCTTATGTGTGATAATTTAAGGGTCACTTCCTTTACGCTTTTATTGGCTGTAGATATATTTACAGTTTTTGTTTGAAGAATGCTAAATAAAAATCCACATATATCAAAAACATGATTATATATGCAGAGTAAGAAAATGAAAGAAAATTCTAAAAGAGTATATTTTAAACCCTTTGCCAATGCAATTGCATCATAATCATTATGCCATTCTTCGAGAATGGCATCGAAAACTTCAATGAGCATTTCATAAGATTCTTTAATGACACTAACAGCACGTTCTTTAAAATTCCAACGAGTGTCTGAAGGTGCAATTGGCTTTTTAAAATTCCCTTTTGATTTTGATTTTGATTTCTGATAGGTTTCTTGCAGTAACGCCATTCGTTTGGGAGACTTGCTAAAAAAGGAATGAAAACAATTTAGATTAGCAAAAAAGCGTTTTACTTCAGGTAGTTTTGTTCCATTTAATAAAATCAAATGCAGTCGGTGAGCATAACAGTGAGTGAAAAAGGCCAATGGATACTTTGCTTTTATTCTGGTTTTAACTCCCGAAATATCGCCTGCCATAACTGAGGCTCCATCGTAGGTCTGACCAATTAATTTTGATGTGGCATTTTTAAAACTGTCAAGAATCTCAATTACCACATTTGTTATAAATTCTGCCCCTCTATTTTCTGATACCGGAAAAAAAACAACGAATCTTTCTTGTATATTGCAATTTTGGTCAACGTAACGAATAATTACGGAAAGGTGCTCTGTTACTGATATATCCATCGTTTCATCCACTTGAATGGAAAAGAAAAGGGCTTCATTAATTTCTTCTCTAATGTGGTCATCTAGAACTTTACTCACGCATGAAATTAGATCGTTTTGAATCCACGGTGAAGTTCCTTGAAAAGATTTTGTGCGAAGAACAAATTCCTTAAATCGACTATCGTATTTCTGTAGTAATAAAAGAAGCTCAATGTAGTTGCCTTTATTCAAAGAAGACGAACTTTCATCATGCCCTCTGAAAGGTAGCTCTTGCTTAGCAAGAAAAATAACAGAATCAATTAGTCTCTTTACTATTTGCCGATTTTCGGCGACTTCCTCATTATGTTTCTTTATGTTTAATATATGAGAATGACTCAAAGCCTGATCTATGTTATATTTACCAAATAAACTTAATTTTAAAGTACATTCCAAATGATTCTTTGAGGACTCATGTTTCTTACATGCTTTACCTAAGTTTTTTAAATCAAAATAACCCACTTTACCCCACACATCATTCCCACATGAATTGCTAAATAATAAGCATGGCCAACAATAAAGTTTATGTCTTATCGGACAACCTGTAAGCCAATGCATTTTTTTAAACCAATCAAGAGGAACTTCGGCAGGGATACATATTGCCTCTGGATGTTTTCTGGAAATTAAGAAATGTAGCCTTCCAGATTTTTTTAAAATTAAGTTGTTGTTTCTTAGATAAGCTTTTAAAGCTATTTTTCAATATAAAATCAAACTTTTACAAAATTTCGACTTTTTAATTATTTTAATTTATATAAAGGTAAATCTCACTTATGTAATCGCAATAAACAATTAATGTATTTTAAATACGCAAGCACTACAAAATACATGCAGGATTTCAATACTAAAAACAGCTTTGCAATCCTTTTGACACGGGTAAAGAGAAAATTTATCGTACACACCACACCGCAATATATAATAGTATATAGTATATATATATATAATATATATATATATATTATATATATATTATTATTATATATATATAATATATATATATATTATATATATATAACTATATATATAAATAGTATATATAGATATATATATATTTTATTATAATATATATATATATATAGTATATATTATATATATATATATATATATATATATATATTATATATATAATATATATCTGTATATATACTATATATATATATATATATATATAATATATATAGTATAGTATATATAGTACTATTATATAATATATATATATACCGGTATAAAATATATTATATAGTATAAGTATATTGTATTTAGATTATTTATATTGATATATATATAATTATATATTATATATATATATCATATATATATATAATATATATATATATATTATGTATTATATATATATTATATATATATATATATATATATATTAATTAATATATATATATATTATATTATATATATTAATATATATTATAGTATAGTAATATATTATATGATAAGTATTAATATATAGTTATATACTATATATAATAGTATATAAATAATATCTATATATATATATATATATATATATATTATATATAATATAGTAAGAGAGAGAGAGGAGAGAGAGAGATTCAAAATTCTTTTTTCAAATTTATTGCTACGCGGATTTCAGCTGGGGTGAACGGAAAAATTCGTACCCGCGGAATTTCTTGCGTATTTTTTTCGGTCATAACAGGCAAGTATGACGCTTGGCCTAGTTCTATATTTATTATTGAAATAATGAACGAGTGCCAATGTCTCGCCCTGCCGTTGTTGAAATTTTTGACTCTTAAGAACAGAGTAGGAAGGAAATTTCCAAATGATTTAATTATTATAATTGTTATTACTAAAGTAGCTGCTTTTCTTAAATTAATTTTATAAATTCCAGTTTCTTTTTTCCCTTTCAAATAAATTGTAATAATTTATTTAACTTTAACATTTAAATTATTTTATTAAAAAGACTCAAAATATTGGGTAGGAGCTACCTACCCTGCCTACCTTATGTATACGCCCCTGATATAATATAATATATATATATTATATTATATATATATATATTATATATATATATATATATATTATATTATATATATATATAGTTATATATATATATATATATAGTATATATTATATAATATATTATAAAGGAAATCAGGAAAATAGTTCATTTAAGTTCTAAATACAAATAATTTCTGCAATATCGAGAAAATAATTTCTTTATATAATTTTAATGAATCTATTTATTTATTTATTTATTTATTTATCTATTTATTTATTTACTAATATTATTTTTATTATTATTATTATTATTATTATTATTATTATTATTATTATTATTATTATTATTATTATTATTATTTTATTATTATTATTATTATTATTATTATTATTATGATTATTAGTATTATTATTATTATTATTATGATTATTATTATTATTATTATTATTATTATTATTATTATTATTATTATTATTATTATTATTATTATTATTATTATTATTATTATTATTATTATTATTATTATTATTAATTGAAATATGATTTTAATTTCAGATATCTTTTTTTATTATTTTATACCATTATATTACTATTTACCATTGCCCGAACGCACTCGAGAATAAATAAAATTTACGTATCCCGATTAGAGGGTCATGTGAGTGGGACTCTTCGAGAAAGGTCCCTGTGTGTTCTTGGACTTGCGGCAGATACCGCTGGGGCTAGCCAGTCCTGTCGCGGATGCTCGGTAGTAACAAAGTATGTCGCTAGTGTACTCATTTACGGATAAGTAATATTTAAAGATTTTAAAGAATTACAATTATTATATTAGATGAATCACCGCAATTATTGCATCATTGCCGCAGTTTAAAGGTGGTTTAAACGGGGAAGCGACAACACAGTTTTATGTTAAT
>JABUQX010006846.1:22500-25000 GCA_015478945.1 Trachelipus rathkii
TCTGTTCTAAGACGGTGATCTAATCGATCACACTGAGTAGGAAAAATTATCCAATTTCACCCACTTGTAGCACTATGATGTTTGATGCTTAGAAACGGAAACTGTTCTGAAGTGAGCAACTCAATAGGTCACATTGACAGTGTACACCTCCAACACACTATGATGTTTGATGCTAAGAAACAGAAACTGTTCTGAGTCAGCAAACTTATATGTCACATTGACGGAGGACACATCCAACACAATAAATAAACAAAAATACTTAACATACTATGATGTTTGTTGCTTAGAAGTAGATCTGCTCTAAGTGAGTAGACTCATATGTTACATAGAAATAGGTAAAATAATATACTTATTTCAAAAATACATAACAGCTTTGTTTTAATAACAGTAGACGACACATCCAACAAATTAAATAAACGAAAATACTAAACAGACTAGCCTTGAGTGGACTATAAATTCCTTGCTAGTCGGTATTCTGTAGTTTTCTTTTTTCATTCATTCTTCTTCTTCCTTCCTTCTTTCTTCTTCTTCTTCTTCTTTCTTCTTCTTCTTCTTCTTCTTCTTCTTCTTCTTCTTCTTCTTCAGATAGTATTTTAGATACATTTGAAATTTTAGAAGAGGAAGTTGCTTTCCAAATTGATAAGCTATTAATAAATAAATCAATTAGACCAGATGGATTTTATCCGATGCATCTAAAAAATTTGAAAGATATATTAGTAAAGCCTCAGACGATGCTTTTCAATAAGTCTTTAAAAGAAGGGTTGGTACCTCATAATTTCAAACTTGCAAATATAACTCCTATTTTAAAAAAAGGAGATCGTAAGCTCCCGAATAATTAGACCAATTAGCTTAACTTCTATAGTTGGCAAAATTTTTGAAGCAATACTAACTAGCAATACTACTAACTAACAAGAATTCCCAACACGGTTTTAGAAGAAATAGATCATGCTTAACAAATTTACTAGAATTTTTTAATGTGGTTATTAACGATGTAGATAATTACAAATCTTTTGATGTCATTTATTTAGATTTTAAAAGGCATTCAATACCGTCCCTCATCAAAGATTATTGGAAAAGCTAAGAGCTCACGGTATTCAAGGAAGGATTGGATTAAATTTGGTTATTGGACCGACGACAACGAGTTGTTGTCAATGGTGAGTGCTCAGAATGGGCTGATGTTATTAGTGGTGTACCCCAAGGATCTGTCCTGGGTCCAATACTGTTTATTATATATGTAAATGACATAGATGATGATATTTTAAGCAATATCTCGAAATTTGCTGATGACGGAAACTAGGAAATCGCATAAATTGTGAATAAGATTATCAATCACTCCAGAGCGATTTGAATAAGATTGTAAATTGGTCAAAAACGTGGCAAGTGAAATTTAATACCGATAAATGTAAGGTTATATACATTTTGGAAGTAGGAACAACGAATATGATTACAAAATAGATGACTCAGTTATCAAAGTTGTAAGTGAGGAAAAGGATCTCGGATTATTATTTAATAAGGATTTAAAATTTGCGAACAATGTGCTGAAGCTGTTAAGAAAGCAAATAAAACTCTAGGCTTTATTGCCAAACACATCGAATATAAATCTCAAAGTACAGTATAACAATTCCGCTATATAAAACATTAGTTAGACGTCATCTTGAATATGCAGTGCAGGTTTGGAGTCCATACCTCAAAAAGGACACAGAAAAAATTGAAAGAATTCAAAGAAGGGCAACCAAATTAATACCAGAATTGGGAAGTAAGTCATACGAGCAACGACTACGTGAATTAGATTTACATTCTTTAGACTTTTAGAGACAAGAAGACTGAGAGGAAAATTAATAGAAGTTTCCAAAATACTAAATAAATTTGACAATGTTCATTACAGGCAATCCTTTAGATATGATTTTAATGATGTAACACTGAGTAATGGGCATAAACTTTGTCATAAACGATTTAAAACCAATATTGCTAAGAATTTCTTCACTTACGATGTAATTGAGAAGTGGAATAGTCTGTCTTAGGAAATAGTGAACAGAGGCAACATCGATTTATTCAAGAAAAAGTTGGATAAATACTTTGAGGAAATTGGTCTTTGAGCTTCAATTCAACTCTATTTTTATTTTATTAAAACGATAGAATTAGATGTGACCTAGATAAAGTAAACTCAAAGAAATTATTGAGATTATTTGGTAAATGTTAAAAGTACATCTTAAAAAGAATTTGGGCGCCGAACTTATATAACAGTTTTGATGTTCACCGCTTAGATCATATCTGTTCTAAAATGGTGATCTAATCGATCACACTGAGTAGGAAAATTAATCTAAAAACAAAATCTCTGACACTTGTAGCACTATGATGTTTGATGCTTAGAAACATTTCTATTCGGAGTGAACAAACTCATAACTGTAATTAATAGCTTTGATATTCACCGCATAGAACATATCTGTTCTAAGACGTTGATCTAATCGATCACACTGAGTAGGAAAAGTTATACAAAAAC
>JABUQX010006846.1:30000-38293 GCA_015478945.1 Trachelipus rathkii
CTAACACAACTTACATACGAATAAACTGTTAACATTAACAAAGTTCCCACTGAGTTCTTTAAATATACTAATCAGTGAATAATATGCTAACATGAACAATGTTCACATTTAATAAAGCTAACAATACATCATATGAACTAAGGAAATAATGTACAACGACAAAGCCTAACAACAATGCTTACCGCCCCTAAATTAAACTGGTTTAATCATTAACAAAGTTCCACACTTAACAACCGTAAAGTAACAACGTAACCTTTTCATACTTTTCCAAAGCATATTCTAACATATTAACGTTATCTTACATTGACACAGTAACATTTATCAAAAAATGTAATCATAACCTTGACCGATTATCATAAACGTTGTTTTTTGGTGTTTCAGAATATTCAGTATATGCAAAACGTAACAAAGTTTTACATTATCATATGGTAATATTTTTACAAAAATTTATCATAACCTTATCCCAATAACATTATCATCTTTTTAGCTCCATTCCTCCCTTTCAGAAACATAACAATTCTAACATGAAAATGATTTTTATGCTAAGGTTTAATAAAATTGTGATGCAATACTTATTATATTTGACCCTCTGACAGAAATAGACAATGTAGCAGTCGCCATTCGGTTACGATTAAATATAAATGAAGCACATCGTTGGGAATAACGAACTCCTCGTGAAGATATCAACAACAAGCGTAGAGATGGAGGGAGATTCACGTATCACATTGCGAAAACTATTCCTACTAAGAATAGTGTATAAACAACCTTAATTGGCCAATGAGATTTTGCTTTCTTTAAACTTATCAGAAGAAAGTAAACAAGAATAAGACGTAACGAACGATCCATATCAGTCCAACGGGTAATATATTCTCGTTAGAACAACAAACAAAAACAACAAACAACAACAAACAACAACAATATCATAGCTTAAAATGAGTTCTTTATATACTAAACCATCGAATATATGCTAAACATAACAAGGTTTCCCATTAATAAAGCTAACATAGCATCATATGGACTAAGAAAAATAATGTACAAACGACGAATCTATCACAACTTAAGCATGAATAAACCGTTAGCATTAACAAAGGTCCACACTTAACACCTCTAGTAAAGTAACTAAAACTGCATAACAAACGTAACCTATTCATCACTTTTTCAAACATATCTTTAGCATATTAAACGTTAATTTACATTGACACAGTAATATTTTAACAAAAGAATTAATCATAACCTTGTTTAATTTTTATATAATGATCAGTTACAACTGTAAACATAGCAAAGTTTTTATTCAAACATAACACAAAAATAAGTTCTTTATATACTAACCATCCAATATATGCTAACGTAAACAACGTTTTTACCATTAATAAATCCAACATAACATAACCTTGAACTAAGAATAATAATGTACAACGACAAGAACCCAACACACCATACGTAACGAATAACCACTAACATTAACCAAACTTCCGCCCTTAACAACAGTAAGTACATAACACTTCGTCCAAAACGTAACCTATTCCCACTTTTTTCATGCATATCTCTAACATATCAATGTTAATTTTAACATTAACACGTTAATATTTAACAAAAGTTTTAGCATAAACCTGTCTAAACTAATCATACTGACAAAGAATATAATGATAAACGTAACAAATGTTTTAACATCAATACTAAACAATTTTAACAAAAAATTCATCATAACCGCGTTAAATATAATCCCCAGCGAATAATCGAAACATAACAAAGTTTTAACCAAACATAAAAAAAATAACAAAATTTTATCCTAACATAACATAAAAAATAAGTTTTTCTTTGAGTAAAATATCACAGTAAAAGCGTAATAATTTTACTGATTTTTAAAGCGTAAAATCAAGTAAACAGTAAATCAAATACGCAACCCATCCCTGCAGTCCCCTACCCGTCCCCCCAGCCTGTGATCTATTGAACTATTGATTCAAGTCAATATTTCAAGTATCATTTTGGACAAACCTAACATAAAAAATAAGTTCTTTTATGTACTAACCTACGAATATATGCCTAACCAAAAAGTTTTAAGCATCAATAAAGCTAACAAATCATAACCGCGACTAGGAAAATAATGATGTACAAATGCAACCTAACATACCTCGCGTATGATTAATCCGCTAACATGCTGAAAATTCCCTACTGATCAAGGTAAAGTAAGCTAACAGGTCATACAATACTCGATATGTTCCCACTTTTCCGGCATATCAGCAACAGATAAAGCCGTCTTGATCTAACAAAACCCTTAACAAAGTGACACAATCTATCAAAGATGCCACCATCTGGAACTATGAATTGACACTATATCTTCATCAAAGTGTCACTCGTTCCGAGTATAACATCATTTGACCTATGAATAAACGTAGACATTGCAAAATCCTAGGCAAACCTAACATTATTCAAAAAAAACTTACCTAGGCTCACGTTTCTAACACATTCATCGTCAGTTAACAAAGTAATATCTTACAAAAACTCCTATTCATTTCTCTAACAAATCAGTGTTATTTTTCCACATTGTCATAGTATATTTTTAAACATAAACGTAACTTTAACTTACGAATAACAGTTTTCATTAACCAAGAGTATCTAAAGCAAACATTACCTTCCGAGAGAAAAACCCAGGGGGAATGCGCCCTTGAAAGGGTGGGAATCCTGGGCGAGGGGGGATAACCTTGAAGGGGTGTAGAGCGGCTTTACCGCCTCCGAAGAAGGGGTATTGCCTCAGCCCTTCGGGCTTGAGGCCCAAAGCCGCTTACACCCCTTCGGTGATCCCCTCACAGGATCCACACCCTTTCAAGGGGCGCATCCCCCTGGGTTTTTCTCTTGGAAGGTAAATGTGTTTGCTTTGACTGCTTGGTTTAATTGAAAAACTGTTTATTCCGCAAAGTTTAAGTACGTTATGTTAAATATTACTATGACATGGTTGGAAATAACACTGATTTGTTAGAGAAAATGATGAGTTTTTGTAAGATATTACTGTTGTTAACTGACGATGATGTGGTAGAAACGTGTGAGCCTAGTTTAAGTTTTTGTTGAATAATGTTGGGTTTGCCCTAGACTTTTGCTAATGTCTGACGTTTATTCATAGGTCAAATGGTTTATACTCGGAACGAGTGACACTTTGATGAAGATAGTGTCAATTCATTGTTCAAGATGGTGGCATCTTTGATAGATTGGTCACTTTTTTAAGGATTTTGTTAGATATACGGCTTTATCTGTTGCTAATATGCTCGAAAGTGGGAACATATCGAGTATTGTATGACCCTGGTTACTACTTTAACCTTGATCAGTAAGGGAATTTTCAGGATGTTTAGCTGATTATTCACTAGCGAGTATGTTAGGTTTGCATTTGTACATTATATTCCTAATCGCGGGTTATGATATGTTAGCTTATTGATGCTAAAACTTGTTGGTTAGCATATATTCCCGTAGGTTAGTATATAAAGACTTTATTTTTTATTTTTATGTTTGTCCAAAATGATACTTGAAATATGACTTGAATCAATAGTTTAATAGATCACAGGCTGGGGGGACGGGTAGGGGACTGCAGGGATGGGGTTGGTTTGATTACTGATTTACTGAATTTACTGCTTTAAAAATCAGTAAAGATTATTACGCTTTACTGTGATATATTTATTCAAAGAACTTTTTTATGTTATGTTAGGATAAAAATTTTGTTATTTTTTTTTATGTTTGGTTAATTGTTGTTTGGATGATACGCTGCGGGATAGGATATTTAAGACAGAGGTTATGATGAAATTTTTTGCTTAAATGTTACGAAAGTTTGATGTAAAACAATTTGTTACGTCAGCATTATACTCTTTGTCAGTATGATGATTCTAGACGGTTTATGCTACTTTGTTAATATTACGATGTTAATGTAATAACATTGATATGATAGAGATATGCATGAAAAAGTGTGAATAGGTTTACGATTATATAGGAAGTTGTCTTATGTACTTTACTGTGTTAAGGCGGAGAAGTTTTTAATGTTTAAGTGGTTTATTCGTACGTAGGGTGTGTGTTTGGTTTGTCGTTGTACATTATATCTTAGTAGGTTATGTTATGTTGAGTTTATTAATGTAAAAACGTTGTTAAGTTAGCTTATACTCCGATGGTTAGTATGTAAAGAACTTATTTTTGTGTTATGTTTGAATAAAACTTTGGTATGTTTACAGTTATTCTCTTTGATCTGTATGATAATTAAACAAGGTTATGAAATAATTCTTGTTAATATTACTGTGTTCAATGTAAAATTACGTTAATATGCTAGAGATATGTTTTGGAAAAAGTATGAATAGGTTACGTTTTGTTATGCAGTGTTAGTTACTTACAGGTGTAATGTGGACCTTGTTAATGCTAACGGTTTTTCTGATTAGTTGTGATGATTCGTCGTTGTCATTATTTCTATCATATGATGCTAATGTTTAGCTTTATTAATGTGAACCTTGTTATGTTAGCATATATTCGATGGTTAGTAATATAAAGAACTTATTTTTTTTGGTGCTATGTTTATTGTTGTTGTTGTGTTGTTGTTCTAACGAGAATATATACCCTTTTGAACTGATATGGATCGTTCGTGCTTTTTCTTGTTTTTTTTACTGGTTCTATCCCCCAGTTTGTGCACTGTTTTTATACTCACTAAATGGTGATAACGATGACATCTCCTCATCTCTACGCTTGTTGTTGATAGCTTCACGAGGAGTTTCCGTTATCCCAACGATCGTCTTTTATATTTAATTGTAAACCGAATGGCGACTGCTATATTGCTCATAGTTCCTGTCAGAGGGTCAAATATAATAAGTATTGCATCACTTTATGCAAATGGTTTAAGCATAAAAATCATTGTCATGTTTAGAGTTTTGTTATTTTCTGAAAAGGGAGAAAGGAGTTCTAAAAGAGATAATGATTTTGCAGATAAGGTTATGATAAATTTTTGTTAAATATTACTATGATAATGTAAAAAACTTGTTACGTTAGCATATAGTCGTTGGTCTGTATGATAATAATCGGTCAAGGTTATGATACATTTTTTAATAAATGTTACTGTGTCAATGTAAGATTAACGTTAATATGTTAGAGATATGCTTGGAAAAAGAATGAATAGGTTACGTTTTTTGTATGTAAACAAGATGATTACTTTACTGGTGTTTAAGTGTGGAACTTTTGTTAAATGTTAACAGTTTATTAGGGCGTAAGATGTGTTAGGTTTCGTCGTTGTACATTATTTTCCTAGTTCATATGAAGTCTAATGTTAGCTTTATTAATGTGAAAACATTGTCATGTTAGCATATATTCACTGATTTAGTATTAAGAACTCAGTGGAACTTTGTTAATGTTAACAGTTTATTCGTAATTAAGTTGTTTAGGTTTGTCTTTGTACATTATTTTCTTTGTTTCATTTTACGCTATGTTAGTTTTATTGATGTGGAAACTTTAATTACGTTAGAGTATATTCGTTGATCAGATATTAATCAATGTTGTGATAAATTTTAAATTAAATGTTACTAGATGTGTCAGTGTTAGATTAACGTTAATATGTTAGAGATATGCTTGAAGTAAGATTAGGCTACGCTTTGCATACCATGTTAGTTGCTTTACAGGCGTTAAGTGTGGACTTTGTAAATGTTAACAGTTTATTGTGTATGATCAGTGGTTAGGTTTGTCTTTTTGCACTATTTTCTTAGTTCATGTGCTATGTTAGTTTTATTGACTGTGGAAACTTTAATATGTTGGAGTAATATCGTTGACAGATATTAACCAACGTTGTGAGAATTTTAAGTTAAATTTACTGTGTTAGTGTAAGATTAAGTTAATATGTTACTTGAAAAAGTAGGATTAGGTTACGTTTTGACATACCATGTTTAGTTTGCTTACTGGTGTTTAAGTGATGGAATTTGTTATGTTCGTTTTCGTGTTTGAGTTTGTTGTGGTTTGTCCCCTTTGTATATTATTTTCTTAGTTTCATGTTAACGATATGTTAGCTTTATTGATGTGGAAACCTTTGTTACGTTAGCATACTTTCGCGGCTCTGTATGATAACCAATGTTGTGATAATTTTTAGTTAAATATTACCATGTTAGTGAGAATTAACATCGTTGTTAGAGATTTGCTTGACAAAGTAATAATAGGTACGTATTTGCATGCCTATGTTAGGTATACTTTTTACTGATGTTAAGTGCGGTGCTTTGTTAATGTTGACTGCTTATTCCTGCTTAAGATTTAGGTTTGTCTTGTACATTATTTTCTTAGTTAGTTCAGTTGATGCTATGTTAGCTTTATTAATGTGAAAACTTTGTTACGTTAGAGTATATTTGTTGTTGATAATTACACACGGTTATGGTAAATTTTTGTTAAAATTATTAGCAGTCTTAATGTATAACAGCGATATAGATTTTGAAAAAGTAATGTAAGTAGGTACGTCTTTGCATGCTATATTAGTTACTTTACTGTTTGTTAAGTGTGGAACTTTGTTAACGTTAACAGTTTATTCCTGTTTAAGATGTGCTAAGTTTGTCGTTGTGGGTTATATTCATAGTAAAAATTTGACCTTAATCAATAGATCAATAGATCACAGATGGTCAGGAGGGAGGTTGGATAGTGGTTTGATTTAGTGATTTACTGCTTTAGGGTATGTAAAAACGTAAATTTGTAAGTTATAAACAAAAAATAAGAAATTTTATTTATTTATTTATTTATTTATTGATTTATTTTTTTCTTAATGGTTCTGAAACCATTATTTTCGAAATCTACAGATCCAATAACATATATAAAGACACCAACATTGTTGTTATACGAATGTTTATTAACTTGGCACCGCAGCGGCTCCAGCATCGGTGCCGGAGCCAACTCCTTGAATTCCAATACTAACTCTTTCTAGAAACTCAACTCTGAATCCTCTCACCAAATTTCAGCTTTATACGATCAATTTAATTTTTTTTTATGGGGGGAGGGTCCCCCTTCGGGGGACCCACGCAGGCGTAACTTCGTATACACTGAGGTTACCTCATCATCTAACCACCCTCCAAATTTTAGCACGATACGATAAGTTTGGAGTCGGAGGCAGGCTGGCAATCGGAGTCGGATCAAAACCGGATGCGTAGAAGCAACCGCGGCGGAATCCGAAGTCGGAGTGCGTAAAAAACGATCCCTTACAGGGATCGTTTTTCGACTCAGATTCGATTTCATTCGGAATCGTTCCGACGTAATAATAATAATAATAATAATAATAATAATAATAATAATAATAATAATAATAATAATAATAATAATAATAATAATAATAATAATAATAATAATAATAATAATAATAATGTGTATGTGTATGCGCACGCGCGCTCGGTCTGTGTCTGTCGGCCGAGATAACGTCATCACGCTCGAACCTAACTCTCGTTAGTCTTAACTCAATCTCGGGTTGGAAAGCCCAAAAGGGTATAAACGCAGAGGCACGTGGCAGATCAGACTCTCGGGGGGTGACCCCCCTCTTATATACATCTTACAGACTTGAAATTTACGCGGATTCGTGTCGAGCTTATCCCATACATAGCTTATATTCCAAGTTTCAGACCTATAGCTCTAGTTCCTTCATATCGAAAAGGCTGGCAATCTCCGGACGTTGTCGGTCTACAATGGTATGAATGTGAGTATGTATATATATATATAATATATATATAGTATATATATATATATATAATATATATATATAATATATATAATATATATTATATAATTAATATAATATATATATATATATATATTATATATATATATAATATATATATATAAGTATAGATAATATATATATATATATATATATATATATATTATATATATATATTATTATATATATATACTATTAATATAGTATATATATATATATATATATATATATATATATATATAGATGTTACTTGCTAAGTTGGTTCTTCTTTTGTGAGCAAGCCCCTATATAAGAAGATGGTAATTTAGAATCCATATTTGATGAGTTTATTCCAACTAAGTAAAATATGCAATTTAAAAGTATAAAATAAACAAAAGTCCTTCTGTTTGAGATACTCTCTCTCGTAGGCGAACTGGTAGTCTAACAGCCTTTCCAGCGCGTTTTTCACAACTTGCTTCTGACTCTTCGTTTAGCGAAGTTCTGTGATCGAAATTCAAGTCGCAGCCTTTTCCTTAAAATTTATCTCTCTTGCCGGGAGAATTCCTGGAGAGAGTATCTTGAGTGAGTTTATTTCTTCTGATACTTGATAATTTGATCTGACTT
>JABUQX010006847.1:0-18060 GCA_015478945.1 Trachelipus rathkii
GATAGAGATTTTCTTTTACAACGTTGGAAATGCCGAGGTATTTGTCTCTCCATGAACATCGACCCGGTTTATGCGCAGCTGCGTCACCATTGGAGTTTTATGTATGGCGTCCGTGAGAGTTATTAATACTGGGTGGAGTACACATGTCATGTTGGGTTATATATCGGAAAAATCGTATAATTATAAAGATCTTGCTTTTAATAAGCCTAAGTAATCCGTAAAATGAGATGGTTACATTGTTTTGAAAATCATATGTAGTAGCGTCTCTATGGACAGCGTTATGAGTCAATAAGACTGATATGGTAAAAGACTTAGATTAGTTGTTCTGCGTAGGGCAAATGAAATCGCTCAGAGGCATGTCAGTAGTTCATAGAGTCATTTTTGGTAGTTGAGGGATTTTCTACTTATCTTCGAATTTGGAGAAAAGTGGGAGAGATGCGGTCACAAATATTATACAGTTGTTGAGGATCCTAATTTGGAAGGTGAGATAGACTCAATGTTTGTGTTAATGTCTCGGACATTTAACGACTCTTGATTAAGCTCTCAAGTTCGGGTAACACATCGTATTGTTGTACATGATTCTAGTTCGGTATATAAGTCAGTGAGTGCGTATAGAAATGAGAACTTTTAGAGGGAATAGTTAAATTCGATAAACTTTATCCGAAATATAAGTTATGTTGAATTATTACGTATATTTATAAAATTAAAGAAGTGGTAATATGGTATATTAGGTAGGTACATAGTAAGGTCATGTATATATAGTATGTTATTAAAGAGGTTGATAAAGAGGTGGGTAATGAGAGATATTCCCATATAACTGAGTAATTATATATATGTGTTAATTAGTACTTGGACAAAAATATAATAATAAATTATAAAAGGAATTAGGTGTGAGTAGGCTAAAGAGAAAGTTTGGCTCAAGTTAAATTTTTTTCACTTTGGTGGGTAAGGGTAGTAACGTCAGTTTAATTATTATTGTCTTATTAAAAAGTTAGACGTGAGTAACTGTTATCAGTTGATCATTTATGCTGGTTGGAACTCTATAAAGCCTGTAACTAGAGTTCAATGTAGAGGACGTATGACCTGTGGAGAGCTGAGAATGAACTAGGTTATTTGTGGTGCTACTCCATAGAGATACGCATGGAATACGCTAGTTTTTCTCATATATGTAATTCGCCTGAGCAATTAATAAGTACTTCTTGTTCTTTTGAGTTACAAGAATAGAACCCGAAGGTTTAGAGCAATACGGAACATGTAAAGATTAACCCATGATCATAAATTGCGTACAAATAATTATAAGATTACAGTAGTAAGCTCACTAAAGAGCATCTAAGTAGAATTGATGAGGTAGCTGAATGATAGTACATACTCAATATACTATTTTTTATTATTCTCGGAGTTTCTAAATACTAGACACGGTGAGAAAAGATATATTATTAAACTCACGTTATTTATATTGGAAATTGGAAAAAGTTTTAATAACCTGTCTATTATGATATACTAGGATGGGAGTGTGACATAGCTATTAGGCACATACAGCAAGCTAATATCATGTTTGAGAAATACTTTCTCCATTAAATTCTTAGAATAAACGCAATTATTAGAAACAGGAGATACACTTAAGAGAAAGAGTGTGGAAATAAATTATATATTGCATACATATAAGAATGGCTAAAGTATTAGAATTCGTTCTTAATGTTTATTATTATATTATCTTCCGGAATGAGTTTTTTTGGGTCACAAAAAATTTTACTAGAGACGTACATCCAGTACTTATATAGAAATATATTTGAACTAAGTTCATTGTAACGCAAAAATATCATGTATGTATTGCTGAGCTAAATGGTATATATTTGGAGCACATATATCGATAACGCCAAAAATTCAAGCAATTAATCTTCGCGCTAAGGTTAAAAAAATAGTATAAGAGATAATTAGATACATTGACGCAGTAAAAAATATAGCTATCAACTTGCATTGATGGAAGATCTAGAAATATAGGTTACAAATTTACACGAAACGCACGAATTTGGTCTATTTTGAGCACATTAAAGAGTATGGAAACAATGAGAGACAGCAATACAACTTATACATAATAATTAAATGGTAGGTTAAAATGTTTCAGAAAATTCTTAATTAAATATGAGCGATGTACCATATTATAATCATATGTGTAGTTTAGCAATACTAGCAAGTTTTTAATATATAAATGAATCCAGCAACAAGATACCTTTTGTGAGATAATGTCTACCTCTTTCCAACAATATTCCGCATCAATTGAGTTTATGACAAATCTCAATATGTGAGTAAACTGTAAATGAGATAGTAAATTAATAAGAGCAGTTAATATAATAATCAATTAGATTTCACTAAGAGGTGAGGATTTCTTTCTATCTCACGAAGTCTGCATTGTATACCACAATAATGAGTTTTATTACTCTCTACTATTCGAATCTATTAATAACCTTGGAAGGCATCCTCATTGTTATGTCAAAGGCTTTATTGAAGTGGATCCAGAAATAGTACTTGCAATCACTAAATTATATTCTTGACAGCTGGAGGCTTTATCACAACAGTTTTCAGCTTCAATATAATGAGAGTGCGATCATATAAGTTTACAGTGGCAACAAAATAAGTATGATAACTAAAGTAATTCAAGTTTATGATTCTTAGAAACTATTCTAAATTAAATCAACAATTATTATTAGTAATAGAAGAAGTATCCGCATATAACAAACTTTAAATTAAAAAAATATTGCTTTAGTTAAAAATGGTATCACAATGGAAATATAATAGAGGTCATAAAATAATTTGCACATGACAATAACACAATTATTCTCTATGTTTTCTAATACGTAGAAAATTAACTATAGTCATTTTTTTTTAAAACAAATTATTTTTTTTTATGCTTAATTAATTATTCACTTGAGGCTGATGACATTCTTCCTCATTAGTAATATTCAAATATTAAATAGTCTTTTTAGAAGTTATATTATAAATAAATATATAGTTATATATATAGTATATGACGGATAGATTAATGATTTTATGAGAGGTGAGATGTAATCATTAATCAACTTTGAAATTAGTAAAAGAATGGAGAGTTATAAAATAAATTATTATTTATTATAGTCTAGAATATAAAGTATTGCAAATTATAAAAAGAAAATCTATTTGAGTTTATAATTTCTTCAGCATCTTACATGCGTTTAACTTACTATATCTTATATACTAGTCACTCATTAAAATTGGGAAATAATGGAATAGCATTGACTATAACGGGTTTATCGCTAGAGTATAAACGCTAAATTGTTGTATAGAGCGGCTGCACAATAATATATAGTTAAATAAATATATATTATTTTATCTAGCTTCACTTATATAACTATGATATATATTAAATGTATTTTGAAGTATTCATTTACTATTTACGATAAATATATATATATAGTTATTAATATATTAATATATATTAAATATACTTATATATTATAATATAGTCATATATATATAATATTATATATTATATATATATATATATATATATCATATATATATATATATATATTAATAATATATATATAGTATATATATATATATATATATATCATATATATATATATATATTATCATATATATATATTAATATAATTAATATATTCTAATAATACAGCGTAAGTATAATATAAATTTTCATGAGAGGTTAATCACTTATAACTTGTCTTTCTTGAGAAAAGATCACCTCATGATAATATGAATCTATAAGAAAAGATATAAGTAGTGAAGAAAAAATTATAAAGCACATAAGGTAAACCTCTTAATCAAAGAGTATCTTCAAGAAAAGGAGAATACTTATCAAGGTTATCCTTTTTTAGATTTCTATACATGTGATGATAGTAAGAATTATTAACAAAGCTCAAAGGGATCGAGAGCAACTCGAGAGTGATAGATTTATTTCTATGTTGGCATAACGTAGACAAGTTATGGGCTTCTTCATTATCTCTGACATACGTGTAGAGTAAAGAGGAGTGTCTTCACCGATACAATTAGGGCAAAGAAAATTCCACTTCATAGGTCAATATAATGATTCAACATTTAATATCACGAGGTATTATCATCACAGAGGATTAGATTTATGAAATGTATATTAAGTCTAATTTCCTATAGAAATAATAATGGTGTGTGTTGTAAATTTGGATAGAATAGTGAGTTTTTTTTTTACCGCGCGTTTATAAATGAGTATATAATTCATACGAAGGAGGCTGTGTATATGTGTTGATTAGACAGATAGAAAGCGTGTTCGCTGAAGCTGGAAGGTATTTTGATGATAGTTAGCGTCGGTATTGATGTGGTTGCCACGTGGCAGGCAGACTCCGTGTTAGCTCAATTAAAGATACTGTAAAAAGTTGACGTTGAAATAAATAGAAAAAATAAGCATAGTGGATGCAATTTAATAGTCCATAAGGTATGGTGCTCCATAGAGAATTAGTCTAGTTATGATTTTAGAGGGGAGTAAAAGAAGAAATTCAAGAGTAGGAGATACTAATAGCACGCTAAAGAATTAATCACGTATGATGTGGTAATGTGTCTCGAAATGTGAGAGGGATAAATGAGGATGCTCTGAGAGCATATGTGTGGAAGGACTTAGTGCGCTGCTACTCTGTTCTCTCGCAGGAAAATGGCCATATCGGAATGTCGACTAACGGTGGTGTAGGGATATGCAGAATGAGCGCAAGTGGCATAGAACAAGGATTCACGAAGACGCTGTAATAGGATCTTGCGCTAGTTGAAAATTTATCTCAAGACGCGCTATTGATATTATACTGGGGAGTGTATGACACGAACAGGGAGCCATGTGAAGGGAGCGAGGAAGCAGAATTTTTTCCCCTATATTCACACTGGTTTCGACAGAGTGGCGATTTTTTTCCCTTTTTTTTATTATCTTTAGATAGGTAATTTTTTTGACATTTGTATGAGTTAGCTTTAATTTGATTGTCTGAGCTCTAGTAATTATATTATTAGGAGAAATTATCAAGTATTGTGAGGTTTTGAGGTACAATTTTTGGTAATTAAACTTTGGTTCTAAAAATATTTCTCCAACATAAATTTTTATGTCAAAGTTTTGTATCAATATTGCTTATATCATTTTTGGAGTGATATTTATGATTGGGGGAGGTAATTTATTTAAAATTCGGAATTTTGTAGAAGTTACAGCTATAACAATGGTTTAATCTAAAAAAAAAATCTGAAATTTAAAACATATACATTTTTTTTTACAGTGTGTTCAACAATGACCTTTGTTTTTTTTTAAAGGAAATTTAAATTTAAAGCTCAATATCTCTCATGAGCTAAAATATAAAAGATTGAAATTTACACCCGTTAAAGTACCCTACTATATTTTTAAGTTCACTCATGGCTTAAATTATTTATGTGGAAAAGGTCGTTCCAGAATAGTCTTGGGAAGTCAGTGGAGGTTCCTTCTTGATCAGTTGCTCCTGGTCGTGAATGGTGAATGAATGACTCAACCTCTTTCAATAAATATGAAACCACTCATTGGTGTCTACATTGAAATCTCCTAAATAGAATACCTCGTCCTTATAATCATAATAAATTGCTAAATGATATATATAATTTTTTATTCAACTGTGACAAAACTTTTGATACCTAAATTTATCCGCATCCGCTTCCGCCGATAATATGAATAAATATTATCATCCTCATTCTCAAACACTGAAAATTGATATTCGGTCCATCTCTAATATATATATATATATATATATATATATATAATATATATATATATGATATTATATTTATATATATATATATATTATTATTATATATAGATTTATATATTATTATATTAATGATATATATATAGTATATAATGGAATTAAATTTCTGTTAATGTATTTTATTCGATAATAAATAAACAATTGCAAAATTGCGTTACTGCATGAAATTTCATATTTGTCAACGTATTTTTCTTTCAGAAATATTTAATTGGTTGTCAATATAGTATGATTTTATAACTGATTTATATATATATATATATATATATATATATATATATATATATATATATATATATATTATTATTATATATAATATATATACTATATATATATATATAATTTATAATATGATATTATATATTTAATATATAATATATATCATTATATATATTCAATCTCAGGGCTGCCGGAGTCGTAAATAAAATTTTTTCGCTCCGACTCCCGACTCCGTAAATTCAAATTTGGATTTTCGGACTCCGACTCCGACTCCGACCGACTCCACTTAAACAAAATTTTCGACTACGACTCCGACTCCACTTAAACAAAAAAATTTCGACTCTGACTCGACCTCGGACTCCAGCAGTCAAATTCAAATTTCGACTCTGACTCAGTTTAGTGCTTCAAAGTACAATTAAAACTTTTTTTTGTTTCAACTATTTTGTTTTTTTCGCCTTGCTTTTGAGAATAAAAAGAATACCACTTTTCCAATGAATCTAATCTCCAAATTCACTTACGCAGTAAATACTACGTAAAGACTAGAGTGGTTGTAGCAGATATCCGCGACCGCATAATTTTATTCGTTTCTACCGCTTCCGCATTTGGCATTCGCATCGCATGAATTTTTTTTGCGGATAGAGCGTAGGATTCATTTTATGAATTTTTGAGACTAATGTTAATCAACTTTTCTGTAACGCAAGTGTTCAGACTCGTTGGATAGTAGTTAGTTGGTACATGCTTGAGAGAGATGGGAGAATTAAATGAAACCTGTTTTCCCTTATTGCTATCGAACAAACACAAAAGGTGAAAGGCTTGACAGGTGATGATAATACGATTTGAGGTAATTGTATACTCTTATTAATTAATTTGGAGAGGTAACTAAGACTATTATCTCAGATGTTCTTGTTTGCAGACGAGATTTCCTCTAATGCAAACGATAGAAAGATGTGCTAAATTGCTGCTATTAAAGTAAGAACTTCAAGGGTGACGAAACACATAATGCTGCGAGATAGCATAATAGATTTTCAAAATCTGCAAACCGATGTACGCATCTGCAATAGGTTAACTTTTTTGGATCTGATACAAAACCAAATTTCCTTGAACACGTGTTTCACAAGGGTTAAAATTTTCTTTAGCTATGCCTAGTGTTGATGAAATGCTGCTAAAGCCCAAAATTTCACCAGCCAATAAAAAGGAAAAAGATTGCAGAAAACAGGACACACACCTTACTTTCTGTTAGCGAAACCATTGAAGAATCCATGAACGTTCTTTTGACTTCTAGCAAGCGATGAAGAGTCTTGTTCAGAGGCTGTCAAAGGGACACTCTGTCAATTGATCGAAACTTATCTCAAAAGCGAAACTTTTGAATCGGGATTAAAGATTCCATTGGTTTGGATGGCTGGAATAATGTAAAAGTTTTTTCACATCTTGAGAAACTCGCAGGAATTACTTAGCAATGTCCTTCAATAAGTGTACGCTGGCGAGCATCTTCTTCAGCCGCATGCAGCTCTCATTTTACGCAAGAAAAGAGAAGCAAAACTCTCCCTTTAAAGGCCCATCAGAAGGGTTTTTTTTCTTTTTTAACATAATTTGAGGATTATTAATTCAAGTATTATTCTACATAAAACCTTTTTTTCAAATGGGGTTGAGGCTGGGGAAAGAGAATTCTGGGGGTGCAACAGAGTTGGGTCCATATCTCGCAATCTGGTGAGACAGGTTATTTTATATATATATATTAATATATATATATATATAATGATATATTATATATATATATATATATATATATATATAATATATTACTCATATATTAATATATATAATCGTATATATATATTATATATATATATATATATATATTATATATATATTAGTATATTATATTATATATATTATATAAATATATATTATTTATAATATATATATATATATTATATATATATATATATATAATTATTAATATATTATATATATATACTTAATATATATTATTATATATACATATATATTATATATCATATATATATATATATAATATATTATACTATTATTAATATCTATATATAACAACTCCATTGGCCTAAGCACGTGACAGTTGGTCCAACATCTTTTTTTGGCCCGAAACTCTTAACCCTAGAAGAGATTTTAGAAAACCATTTCTTTTCGCAATTGTTTCCGATTCCAGTCCTCTGGTTAATACTCTTCAGGTTAGGGGTTTTGTGCTTATCACTCCTTGCAGTTAGAACTAGCATCTTTTTCATTAGCTTCAAAGCTCGTTCAGACCCAGAGCTCTTCAGAGGATCTTGTTTCTAGGCGCATAACAGATTCTAACACCGGTCCAAGAGTAATACAAGCAAAAGAAAGGACCGGGTTGCTAGCTCTGTCGCCCTATAACCATGCGAAGAAATCTTCACTTGTACCTTGACAGCTAGGTAAAATACGTTCCGTATATATATATATATATATATATATATATATATATACTATATATATAATGATATATATATATAATTATATATATATATATATAATATATATTTATATAATTAGTATATATATATATATATGTGACACTGCAATTAACCCAATATATATATATATAATCCTGGTAAGTGAAGAATCACTCAAGGAATTTTATTGTTATCTCTCTCTCTCTCTTCTCTCTCTCTCTCTTCTCTTATATATTAATATATATATAATATATATATATATAATATAATATATATATAATATATATTATAAGTATATATATTATATATTATATATATATATCTATATATATATGAATGGTATATATATTTTTAATTATACTATTATAATATACTTTTTTTAATATATATTATAGTAAAGTACTGTGTGGTAGAGCTCAAAATCCTCATCCTCAATTCCGCGGATAGATTGACTTTTACTATCCGCATCCGCGGAAAGTGAAAATTACTATCCGCATTCGCGGATAGTGATTTTTACTAATCCGCATTCGCGGATAGTCAAAAATCACCATCCGCATACGATCTATAGTTAAAGACGTAAAGATGGCAGGCCGCAGCGCAACCACGAATGACAAACAAATATAATTCAGTTTCGGAAACAAATGTAAAACCAATTTAAAAAGCAAAATTTATTTTTATTTTTATTATTAAAACAGCCATTTTAAAAATTAACAGTTTAATACTTTCAGTTTCATATATAATAATAATAATTAATAATAAATAATATAATTAATAATAATAATAATAATAAAAATAATAATAATAAAATTTAATAATATATAAGAATAATAAAATATATATAATAATATATTAATAATAATATAATAATAATAATAATAATAATAATAATAATAATAATATATATAATAAATATAATAATAGATTCTATAATTTTCGACTCCGACTCCTACTCCCCTTACGCAGGAATTGAAGTTTTCGACTCGCGACTCTGACTCCGACTCCGACTCCCTTACGCCAGGAATTTCGACTCGACTCTTGACTCCGAACTCCGACTCCGCACCCGATATATATATATATTTATTATATTATATATATATATATATATAATATATATATATGATATAGATATTATATAATATATACTATATATACTATATATATATATGTTTAGTTATATTATATATTTATTATATAATATAATATATATATATATATATCTATTATACTATTATATATATATATATATAATTATATATATATCTATATATATATATATATATATATATATATATATATATATAATATATATATGATATAGTATATTATAATATATATTTATATTATATATATATACTTATATATATATACAGAGCTGACGTTGCGCTTACCATTGCGCCTATGGCGCACTATCAGTTCGTAGGCGCAATAATTTTTAAAAAGGCGGACTAAGCATAGGCGCACAGTCAATTCTCCGCGCCTATAGCCGCGCTATGAACAGAACAAGCATTTTATTTTACCTTAAAAGTTTGGATAACTTGAAGCCATGGCTAACTTTCATTTCTAAAAATCAGTGTAAGAGCCTATATATTAATTATATATAAGTATATATATAATATATATAGTAATAACTAGTGTTGTATATATATATCTGATTTAGTATGTGCTGTTGTGTTGATGTGTATGTTATGAATATATGTGATGATAGTAGTGTTTAATACTTCATAAATATTATGTAAATATAAATTATAAACTCTCTCTCTAATGAATTTAATTTCTTCAATCTTTCTTTCTAGTGAGATAAGTTAAATTAAACGACTTATATAAGTATATTAAATGTAATAAATAATATTAATAATATAATAATATATAGAATTAATTAAAAAAATATATTAAATAATATAATAAAAATATATAATAATATAAATAATACATAATAAAACAGAAAAATAAATTATAATAAATTTAGAACCAATATATAACTTGAGTTAATAATATCTGTAATATGGCAAATAATATATAATAATAAAATACTATATTAATTTTTAATAACATATATGAGTTACTTAAAGCTCTCTATGTATAAAAGGAGAGAATGACTTATATCATTAAACAGGAAATAGGATATAAAAGTTAAGTAAATAACTTTCGCTTCAGAGTGACTCATATATATATATATAAAAGTTTAAATAAATAACTATATAGTCTAAAGCTATATATATTATAAACTAGTGTAGTTTAAAACAAATACATAGAAAGTATTTATAAAAATTGCAAGTAAGTGTGCTGAAAATTTGCGACTCTGTGCAGCGCTGCTCGGTCTGGACTCCTGGGGTGAAGAAATAGCCGCACCTCATAAGAACATTCTGAGGGAAAGAGGACGATGACAAGATTATTCGTTTTTAACTCCGTGCTCCTCTCTATCTACTTTAATTAATAAATGTGTTTTTCTTCTTTATGAAATAAAATAAAAATTTTTATTATCGCACTAAAGTATACTTTGCAATATTTAGCGACGTAACCGGCAACGGAATAGTCACGCAGGCCGGCATAAGAGCGACATTAGCCGATAGCGTGCACAAGGTCCCGGGCCCACCTGTTGCATAGGAGGCACTTAAAACATAGATTATTTGGCACCCGTCGCTTCTTTCTTGAAGTAGTATATTATATTACATGTTTATATATGTATTAAATATTTATTAATATGACTTAAGTCAATAGTTCAATAAATCATATAGAATTTTTAAGCTCTCATAATATATAATAATAAACATGTGAGTTCATATATATAGCCTATACTCAGATATAATAAATAACATGAGTTATAAAGCTAATAAGTATAATAAATCAAATTTATATAAAATAATAACAAAAGTATTATATAATATTCATTTACTAATCCCCCACAACTTAATAAGGTTGATTATATAGCCGCTACGCTGCTTATTATCAACAGACTATATAATATATATAGGTCTCATATACCATCTCCTCCCTATTACGCATTTGTGTATATTCATACTAGATAGTTTAGTCTGCTCATTAATATTATATAGGTATTATATGTAATTGATTTAATTTAATTATGTGAGTTAAAAGCTTAATATATTAGATTTATATATATTTAAATAATCATAATATAAATTATAAAAACAGTATTAAAAACATGAATATGTTAATATAAAGCCTCTCTCTCTATATAAGTAATTAATAAACTCATGAGTTATACAAGTACAGTAAAATCTCTAGAAAACTAATATAAAATAGAAGTCAATATATACTAAATTCCTTATATATACCTATACATTACTTTAGTGTTAGTAACATTCCCTATATGATATTATATAATGATATTTAGTACTGCTATTATAAGTTATATTGTATTATATATATATTATATATAATATATATATACTGTATAATTATAGTCTTTTTAATAAAAATAGTGTTATTAAGTGCTCCATAAAAATATATAGGAGTGGGCTTAAAATAAATTTATAGATTTAGTATATATATACTCACTCAATAATTTAGTAGTGAATAATAAATAATGATCTCAATAAGGTGTATTAGTTGGTTAATATATTATATATTTAATTTTTATGTTATATATATATATGATTGATATATTTAACATTATGTGTATATAATAATATAAAGTGTTAATGTATTATAAGTATATATTAGTATATGAATAATAGTAGTGTCTTTATGTGTGTGTGTGGTTATATATTAGTATATATGTGTAATTATATAAGATTGTCATTAACTATGTAGAATGTGTTTGTATAGTATAAGATAGCGATAGATTAGATAATGATAGATAGATAGATAAATAAATATTACGGATAAAGCTTTTAATCCTCGCGGTAGGTTAGGTGAGGTTCGTCGTGTAGGAATAAATAGATGAGGCCTGAATTAATCTTAAACACAAAAATATTATATATATATTACATAGAAAAAGTCTTCTGTTATAGTTGATCGTAGATTGTGTGTGTGTGGTCTCGTTGTGGATTACACGAGGCTTTTGTGTCGTGCTTATCATATAAGTGTTTGTATAGATTGGTAGATTTTGTATATGCAAAATGAGGATTATCAATTAATTTGACTGTGTGTCTTATGGGGGGGTCAATAATGTACTTGTATAGTGATTAGTCGATCATCAATGATGGTGAAATTGTTTGTGATGATTCGTTAGTTAAGTTGATTCATGAGTAATATTGGATGAGAGCTAGGTATTCGTTGTGTTAGTCTAATTAGTATGATCCATAGGTCTTGTTCTTGTGTGGCTGATGTTGTGATTTAGTCTAGTGAATCATCAATTAGTTTCGCCAATTGTATCAAGAGGTGCAGTTATGAACCCTTCAACTTCATTTTCAAGTTTAGGGAAGTGTGGTTAGAAATTCTCGCTTCGATAGCGTAGGACTCGTGGTGCGTGTATGCGAGGATTGTTGGGATGTGTTTGTGGTACTCGTCGTGAAATATTCTTTTCTGCGCCAAGAATTCTATAATTGAGGAGCGCAAATAGGGATGCCCGATTTTCGCTTTAGAGAAAATGAATCGGATTACAATCGATGATATTAATAGATTCGCATATATGTTATAAGATAAAGTATTACTTAGTCGCGCCTTCGATATTAATAATGCATGTGACAGTAGTAAGTATCTGATTCGATTGTGATGTATATCGATATTTCGATATACTTAAAATCCGCTTATAATTATGATATAATCCATATAATATACTTATACTGATATATATTGTGGGTGCTGTGTGTATTAGTGATTAGTGTATTAGTATGATCTAGTTTGTGTTATATATATATACTTATATATATATATATATATATATATATTATATATATCTCTATAGTTTAGGCGACGCACATAGTTAAAAAACTAACAATAGCTACACTTAAAATTGAATTCATTTTTTGGAATCGGGGCAAATTTCAGTTTATGAAAAGTATACAAATGAGATATGATATGTTGGATGAAGTGTGTTCTTGATAGTGTAACGTGTTACATTTGAAAATAAAAAAAAATAAATAAACAAAGTTTTAGGGATGTAACATGTTTTTTTATTTTAAAAACGGCAAAATGATGTTGGTTTAACAGATTTTATTGCATTCTTAAACAATGAGCAGTAGTTAGGTTTTTTACAGTATTACGGTTAAATACTAAAACAACTAACTAAACTAACTAACTAACTAACCTAAACTAAACTAACTAACTATGTGTCAATATAGATGGAATATTATAAGTATACTATCAGTAGATATAGAATCTCTAATACATATTAGGTCTAGATATGATAGTCTACTACTAACATGACCTCATTTATATATAGTATTTACATCAAGATTATACTACCAAAGGTCTTTAATAATATATGACATCAATGATTACAGCATGGTAATGAGTTATACTTTCCATAAGTAGACTGATATGATTATATATAGATATCCGATCATCCCGTTCCGTGTGGCGATTAAATAACTTTGTCCATAGTATATATATATATTATATATATAGTATAATATATATATATATTATATATATATAATATATATATATATATATATATATATTATATATAGTATATACTATATATATATATAGTATGCGTAATAGGGCGATAAGAGAGGGATTCGAGAGAAGGAGAGTGATTGAGAGGAATGAGGATAGTGAGTTAGGCTCGAGATGGATAGGGAGATGGTGCGAGTCGAGAGTAAACGAAGGAGTGAAGGAGGATTGGAGAGAGTTAGGTGAGATTAGATTTAGGTGAGAGTAAGAGTTATAACTAGCGGTAGATGAGAAGATTCGAATGAGGCTTATAATTAGGCTATATAGGTATATGTGAGAGCGATACTTTAGTGTATCGAATGAAAGGTGGGTATAGAAATGGGAAATTAAAGGAGTCTTTCTACGGTCTTCAGGTCTATGCATCGTATCAAGTTTGCCTTAGAGGTTGATAAGGCTGAGGGTGTGTGTGCAGCAAGAGTGGTCAGGTGTTGTGTCGCGGATCTTGGTTTATTAACTTTGAGGCTAGGGGTGATTGTTTGACTTTAGGTGGGCGAGTGCATTAGTAAATTAAATAAGGATAATCGCGTATTTCACTAGAAATTAGTAAGCGTTATCCGGACTCTCTAAAAAATACTTTTTTTTCTATTTAATAGAAAGCAGTATTACTATATAAGTAGGAGGATGAAGCTCGAAGAATCTTCAAATTTGACTATTCTTGATTTAGTAGCGGATTTTACATAATTACTCTCGATTCTAACAGACGAACGGATTCATTTAAATTAGTAATGGTAGAACAAATGATACTGGACGACTTCTGGAAGTTTGGATCTTAAGAAACTCTATTAAATTTTAGTAATAAAATGAAATTTTAAATATCTTTAAGAGTTCGAAATTCTGTTAAGATGGCTCAAGTGACGATTACTCATAAAGGTAAAGCATATGTTAATAACTGATTTACCCAAATACTAATTTTAAAGTAATAAGCTGTTATAAAATAATCGTTAATTTAGTTGAATACATATTTAGAGAAAACAATATCATAATCGTCCAGTTATTCCTGGTTTTAATACCGTTAATAGACAAGTATATTATAACTGTAAATCTCCAACTCATAGATGAAGGTCCTATATACGTTCTCCTCAGGTATTTAGATTTCAGCATATGAATTATCATTTGTCCACTCCAGACTGTGAACACTGAACGACACTCCCAGTAGATCATACACGTAAATCAGATACTGGCTGCGTCTCTCGAGACGGACTTCAAAAGTCTTATATTTTAACTAGTCTGCGGAAGATATAATAAATAAATTGATAAATATTTCATGAAAAAGGAAAATTAAAACTATATATGCTATTTTTAATTCCTTCCTTTTATTCAATGTAATCTCTCATTTACCCCTTTATATATATAACTATATTATATATATAATAATATTATATATATATTATATAATATATATATTATACTATATTATATATATATATTATATATATATATATATATATATATACTATATATATATTATTTATATATATCATACTTAATATATTATATATATATATATATATATATATATTATATATAATATATATATATATATATATATATTATATATATATATAAATATAATTACTATATTATATATATATATTATATATATATTTTACAAAGCCCAAATACTTGTCATCTAATGCACCTAAAAAGACTAACTGATTGATATGTTCGGAAGTCAAATCTATTCCTATTTCATTTGAGCAACATTGTTTTAATATCACTGTTTTCGTCGACGAGGCTTGACCGTCGCCATTTACCGTAAGATACTTTCATTGTAACATAACTGCAGGAAAAGCATTTTTACTATCGATTTCCAAAATTTTAATGGGTCAGCATTATCCACTGATACTGAATACTGTGCAATAGTGATTAAGTGAATACTCAAAAGACAATTGACCATGTGGTATGTGCCATGTCGATCCCTATTTTTGGTTTCCGAAAAGAAAAATATCTAAAATCCCAATTTTTTCGGTTTATTTATACACGAATCATGAGGGGTGTGTGACGAATAACGGTGTGTATGATACGCATTATGTGAAGGGAAAAGAGAGTTTCAAATCACTTTCAATAATCGTGAGAGAGGGGATAAGATTTTATTTTATTCCGGGTTAGTTTTAAAAAAAGAATTTTTTGTTGAGAAGAATATCGATACGTTTCGGATTAGTTAGAAATAATAGATAGTCCAGATAATGATGCTGTGAATATGAATCGACGTGCCTAGATGTAAATATCGCTGGTGAGAATCATCGAGATTATATGCGCGACGTGCCAAAAAATATCGATATTTCGCCGATAATATTCGCTCAGTATCACAATTTTTGGCCAGTCCTTAGGCGCGCAGTGTGAAGATGGCTTCGTTAGTTACGAGGGGTGCAGCACCCAATGGCGTGGCGTGTGTGATACTGCCTATATCTGTTCTTGATTCGCTGAACTCGTTTTTCGATAAGGCGTTCTGAGGATGCATCTTTGTCATATGAGATAGAGAATCTGTATTGAAGTGCCTCGTCTCGGATTGTACAACATTCCTGTGCACAATACCACGGGCTAGTTCGAAAAAACAATCAGTGTTCACCTTCGACTTGTATACTGCTTAACGTTGAGAATTTTTTGCTGTGCCATGCTGCAACTTTAGCCGTTGGTTTTTCAGAATCGTACTCATGTGGCCTGTATGATTTATTGCTCCTGTTAATAAGGTAGCATTTATTCACTATTAAAATATGTGTGCTCCATTTCCGAGTCACTTTCATAGTAAATATGTTGTGACACTTTATTGGCGCCTGTTGGCTGTTGGCTGTTCACAGACTAAGTCTTTTATGTGTGTGGTGGTGTTATAATCTGTAGAGTTCTAGCGCGGTTGCGACTCGAGAGTATTTTCGCATGCTGCAAATGGTTCTGAATTTCTTATGAACTGGCATTTTTATCCAACCAGTTCTTTCTACAATCACTCTGCGGTCTTTCTCGATCACAGTTCTAACAGACTTCCACATTTCATAGTTTGTTGAAGCGATGATTTAGTCTCACTGAGACAGTTACTCCCTTCAAATGTCCTGCTCTGTTTTGAAAGCTGTAGTGTATAGAACCCATTAGTCTGAATAGGGTGTGTGGTTGACAAGTGGCATCTCCATAAGCTTCGTTTAAAGAAGAAAAAAGTATGTACTCGAGCTGGAGGTGACTTACGATAGTGTGTTTTCAGCAGAATTTGCATATGCGTTAACGCTTGGTGCAAATTTAACCTCGTTTCGCAAAAAGCGTATAATACGCGTGAGATTATTGGAATGACGTAGCTGCCTGGTAGGTAGACTCGCTCTCACCAAAGAAAGATTGTGTAGTGAGCAAAATACGTAAATCGTAATGGTAGTAGTACATGACAGCCACATAGATGTATAAACAGAACTCGTTGGTGTCCTTTATAGAGTTGTCTTTATATAATGTGGGTGATTATATATATTGTGCAGTATGTAATGCATACTTTATAACGTAGCTCGCCCACTCGGTAATTACCGTCATGGAACCTCGTACGCTTACCATTTCTCCTGCTCGTTCACTCGTGTCATTCTTCAGGTTTAAACTTACGTTTATGGTGAAAGCTCGGAATTAGCGCTGTTTTGATAATTAAATTCTATACCTCTAACAATTGTAGTTTTTTTTATCTAGCATACTTATTCTGAGTTGATATATATATAATATATATATTATATATAGTGTAGTATATTTATTTTAGATACCTAGTACAGGTAGAATATGGTAATTAATACCTTAATATTAATATGGTAATATGATATAATATAGATTATAATATTATATATAATATTATACTATAATATAAACTATAATATGATGAGTGGAGTTGAATACTATAAATATATACTGCCTGTCTAATGTTTACGACTCCGTTAAGTTTTGACTATTTATTTTCTTTTTGTTTTTTTATTGTTTTTTTTTTTTTGTAACATATTGCTAGGTTATTAGTGATACATATAAACATGATTACGCTGGTGACGGACATGATTCTAAAGTTC
>JABUQX010006848.1:2500-5000 GCA_015478945.1 Trachelipus rathkii
ATATATATATATATATATATATATATATATATATATATATATATTATGTGTGTGTGTGTCGTGTGTGATGGCAGATTTGCGAGGCGCGGGTTTTCTATCGACTTACCAACATCGCGCCTTACTCTCTAACTCTGCATCCGTGGAATACCACCTCTCTAACTCTAACCCTAACCTTTTGCTCTTGTCTGAGACACAGATGGCTAAGAATTCATCCTCTAACTCGTTTAATATATCTAACTATAACTTTTTTCATAATTTCCGTCTAAAGGGTGGAGTAATGTGCCTATGTGACATAAACACTCCTGTAACACGTCTCGTGGAATCTTGAAACTCTTAACTTCAATGTTCTTTGGATTAAAATCTGTCTTCTTCTACTACAATAATCCTTGTGCTTCTGCTACTGGTTCTCCTACAAACAGATTTTCCACTCTTTCTTTGAATATCTTACTACTTTCTCACGAGACTTTTATATCTTCTCATCCAAATAACTGAGGTCTCTATTTAGGGGATTTCAAAAGTACACAACACTGAATGGTTGGGATCCTCTCATACTGAATTTAGGTGGGGAGGAGGCCGAATTTCATTTAGCATTCTCAACGATCTGGAGCAACTAATTAAAGAACACACACACATTCCGGATCGTCCCAATCAATTCTTGAACACACCTTGACCTATGTTTCACCACTAGTCTTCTCTCTATAAATACACACCTTTCGCTCCTATTGGTAAATCTGACCCCAACCTTATATCTCTAAATTTTAATACTTTCTCTCCAACAGCTTCCATCCTGCCCTACGCGTTTTTCTGCACTTTGATCGGGCTGATTGGGGGCCCTTGCGTTTTGCTTCAGACGCTAACTATAATGGAGTGACTGCTTGTCTCTGTCGACGCTTCGACTTCTGATCGATTAGGTGGAAGCTCTAGTTGTTGGTAGGAAAAGCAGGTTCATTCCTTCTTCGACTAAATTTTTTTCTTCTCAAAATTTGTAGTTTCGATCGTGGTTTTTTCTCATGCACTTTCAAGCTAGAGATAACTCTTATCGGGAGTGGAAAAATTCTCCGTTCTATCACTCTTGCTAATTTCATTCAGCTAGAAATCGTTGCAGGGATCCTCTTCGACGCGCAAAGCGGGCTTTCATCAAACGAAAGTGCGCTAACCTCCTTGGTTCTCCTAACTGATAAATCTTTCTGGCTCATTGCCAAAACACTTAACATTCTGTAAATCTGTTCTTTCCTCCTCTTATTCGATCTGATGGTTCGGTTGCTAATTCTCAACTGAAAAGGCCAATTCTCTTCGGCCTCCTGTTTTCCTCTAACTCAACCCTGGACGATCCTGGCATTCCTCTTCCTCCTTCTCCTCTCAGTTGTCCTATGCCTTTGCCTGTGATTACATTTGATTCGGGTGCATGGGCTCCTGAAATCTACGAACGTTAGAAAGGCGGGTGGCCCGGATGGCATTCCTCCGAGTTTTGAAGGGAGTGTGCCTTCCGTGCTATCCCCGCCCCTCGTTCAACTATATTCTCTATGTCTCAATACTAACAACTTTCCCTCAGTGTTGAAGCACGCACAATGTCCAACCTATTCCGAAAAAAGGAAGCCGCTCTGATCCTTCCAACTATCGCCTAATAGCTCTTACTTGTATTCTATCTAAGATCTGTTGAAACTCTCCTCAACTCTCATTTTTAGATCATCTGGAAACCTCATTCACTTCTTTCCGATCGCCAGTACGGCCTTCGGCGCTCGAGGTCCTACTGGCGATATACTTTCCTATCTTAACCGATTAATGGTTTTCCGCCCTTAGAACTACGGGGAGACTTGCGTGGTGGCGCTTGACATAATCCAAAGCATTTTGACCGGGTAATGGCACGCGCACTGCTCTCCAAGCTCCCCCTCCTTTGGGTTTTTCCTCCTTCTCTTTGCTTATTATGTTAGTTTTCTTTCAAATCGCTCAATATCGCTGTGTTGATGGGCGACTTCTTCTTCCCTTTCTGTCAATAGTTGGTGTTCCTCAGGGTTTTGTCTTATCTCCTATTTACTTCCTCTTTTTTATTAATGATCTTCTCTCCTGCACATCTATCTATTCACTCTTATGGCCGATGACTCGACCCGTCATTCTTCAACTCATTTCATTCTGCTCCTTCTTTTACTTCTAGAATTGCCTCTTCGTTCTTAAATCTTTTTCCGTTCTATTCTCGCTGATCGGGATAGAATTTCCGGGTGGGGTCGTCTCAACCTTGTGAAAATCCAATTCTTTAAAAACTAACTTCTACAAATCTTCCTCTCTAAGACACCTTCCCACTTTCCTATCTCTTTCGACTGTTCTCTCGTCTCTCTTGTTGACAATATAAAACATCCTTGGCCTTAACATAAACAAAAATGTCTTGGAAATCTCACATCAAACAACGGTGCTAAGGCGGCCTCAAGAAACTGGAGTTTCTGTTTAGCTGCGAGACCTGTTTTTTCATCTTCTCAGTTACTCCAACAGTACAGGGTCTCATCCT
>JABUQX010006848.1:22500-53630 GCA_015478945.1 Trachelipus rathkii
TCCATAGAGTTTGAGAATAAGAGCTGGGATAGGATAAAATTAAATTAAAGGCTGATTGGTCACGATACATGACGTTTGAAATGTGCAAATCAAATTAATTATGGCAAAACAGGAAAAGGTAGTGTACTGTAATAGTCTAAACGTTGTACCTAATCTTATATGTACTTGGACAGTGTGAGTACAGCGATTAGGTATGGGGTGAGGTAGGTAGTAGGAGATATATATATAGTATTTGTATAGAGATGTACGACGAAGAGAGCAGACGTAATGAGACTTTAAGGAAAGCCATATAAAAACTTGCACTAACTAGATTGAGTTACGCATGCAGAAACATGTTTCGTGCACCCCGTTTACGCCACCCTCTCTTTTGCACGGTTTTTTTTAACTTGGAAATTTCCGTGTAGCTCCAGCCTGAATAAAGTAAAGCTTCAGTTCTTGTTTCACAAAACCAAACTTAAAGAATATTTTGTTAAATTATTTACAAAACATGATCTAGGCAAGCCCCAGAGGGTAATCGCACACACTTCATATATAGATTATCATAGATAAGTAATATAATCGTACTAGTAATATAGTCATATATATACTATACTATATATATATAATATACTATATCATATATATATAGATTATATATATCATATATATATATATAAATATACTATATACTATATACAATACATACTTATATTATATATATATGGTACTTATATACTACTACTATATGATATATAGATATAATACTACTATATGGCTACTACTACTACTATATATATACATATAAATATAATATATATATATATATATAGGGTATACGCTATATCAGGGACGTAGCTCACCTACCAAGTCATTCTTCTGCAGCTCTTCTTTAATATAAAAATAAAATTTTAAAGGCATAAAATAAAAGAAAGGTATTACAATTTTATTTACAAAGTTGAACAAAAATAATCCTGACTCTTATAAAATAAATTTCTAAAGAAAAACAACTTACTTTTAGTCAATAAACAATTTATAAACTAATTTCAAATTCATTGGAAAATTTTCCGTCACCTACTCTGCGTTCTTAAGCAGTCAAAAGCAACTATGGGCGTACACTAGATCTTCATATTTCATAATGAATATTCACTATTGGGCCGGCCCAGCATAGCATCCTTGCTGTACGAAAGAAAAGCATACGAAAGATGTAACGGCCGAGTGAGAAAACTTTTCGCTCACCGCTCCCACGTTCCCGCTGAAAACGTACGAATAAATTTTGAAATGTGAAACCTCTCAAATCCTCTCCTCTCTCTCTCGCTCTCTCGTCTCTCTCCTCTCTCCTCTCTCTCTCTCGTCTATATATATATATATATGATATTAATAGCATATACTATAGATATATGCTATATATATATACTATACTACTAATATACTATTATCATATATATACTATATACTACTATATATATACTATATATGATATAACAACTTGCCTTACCCCAACGTATAATCTCTCAAAGCTTACGCCACTGAATCTATACTTACATATATATATATATATATAGATATATATATAACTATAATATCATAATATACTATAGTATACTACTATACTATATGATATATATATAATATATATCCATATATATCATTAATATTTTAGTGTTGTTAAAAATCAAATCCTAAGAACAATGCCAAACAGCTTAAATATTCTCGTATGTAATAATATTTTCTTAACTCTTTGGTTATCGACTCTACAAACGGCGTAAGTTCAATTTGAGTTGGCGAAGCAAGTTAGTATAACGCTTCCTGGACAGATTAACTTGATTCTCGACGTCTATCAACAAGGGTATGTTCTATATATCGTCTAGGCCACAACTCCATTGTATTGAAGCTTCGACGGTATATAGGCAGTGTTGCGTTTGACGGACGAGAGAGAGAGAAAGAGACGAAGAGAGAGCGACGAGAGAGAGAGAGAGAGAAGAGAGAGAGAGCAGACGAGAGAGAGAGAACGACGCAAGAGACGAGAGAGATGAGACGACGAGAGACGAAAGAGAGATATATGCAGGCAGCCAGACAAAGAACAACAGACAATTATATATCTATCTATATATCTATGCAAAGGCAGACAGACTTACAAAGATCCTATTATCTTATCTATATATATTATATATATATATATATTATATATGACAGACAGAGGACAGACAAGACAAAACATATAGACCGACAAAGACCATAAAGACAGTTTATTTTATTTTTTTTTGTATTTTTGACTTAAAAATATTTTATTATATATTATATTTTCAAATATATTATATTCTTACAAAAGAAAAAAGGAAAAAATCTCCCGCTACCGACAATAAAAGTAGGATAAAGATTAAAACAAAAAAAAGTACACTCCAGTGAGCATTTTGAAAATACTTATCCACATAACACACAGTGTACAACACACAATTCACCACAAAAGTATTTTGTCCTAACCTTATATCTATCTATCTATCTATCTATCTATCTATTAATATACTGCCTATATATATTTATACTACATTAATATAACTATATATATATACTAGGTGAGTATATCATATATATAGGTATATATATATATATATATATATATATATATAGACTAATATATATATATACCATAATCATATAGATACTATATATATATAATATACTCAGAGTACTACACAATATATACAAATATAAAGCAACTTCTGAGACAAATCCAGTAAAAGAATATAACAACAAATGCTTTTAAAAAATATATTCACATCTCTACATGCATTCCATTAGGACGAAAACAATTATGGCTAAAAACTTTATACCAGACTCTTATAATTCTCTTTACACATCAGTTTCTGTTCCCGGCGTTTTATATGGTCTACCTAAAGTTGGAAAACAAGGTAATCCAGTGAATAAGCTTTCTATATATGCAGTGTGTGTGTTTCAAGCGATGCCAACGAGACAGTTATTATAGAAACAATCTATGTAATGCATTATATGGTGACTGAGGAACACCACTTTTGATAGAAAAAGAAGATAATCGTCCTATATAAAAGATGGTGGAAAAATGAAATAAGATTTACAGATGGCTATATATATATATACTACCCTACTATATAAATAAACTATATATATATATAATATACTATATACTATCATATATATATATATTATAATATATATATATATACCGTTATATATATAAAATATATACTATATATTATACTACGTATATATATACTATCAATATATATATATATATATACTAGTATATCTACTACTATTCATATATATATACTGACTATATATATATAATATATATAATATATATCACTAACTATTATATACTATACAATATACTATATCGTATACAATATATAGGTTATATACCTACATATAGGTATATAGTAGTATATATTATATAATACTATAACTATATATATATATATATATATAATATATATATATATCAATCTAAATATATATATATATTACATATATCACCCCCACCTACTATACTATATATATATATATATACTATACTATACTACTATATACTATAATAGTATATTATATATATATATGCTTAAATATTAATAATAATAATACATAATAAATAATAATAATAATTAATAATACATAATAAAAATAATCAATAATAATAGATAATATAATAATACTATAGCAACAACAAGCAACGTAACAAGCCGATCAAAGAATAGATAATATTAATAATAACTGATAATGTTACATTATGCGTGACGAAAGCAATACAGATATTATCTATTATTCATTATTATTATTTATTATTATTATTATTATTATATTATTATTATTATTATTATTATCTGAATTATTATTTTATTATTATATCTATTAGTATTATTATTCTTACTATTATTATTATTATTATTTTATTATTATTTTTTATATATTCCATTATTATTATTATATATATTATATTATTATTCATAGCTCTATTATTTCATTATTATTATTATCGTATTATTATTAATATAATTACTTAATTTTTATTTTCAATGTTTTTTTATAGAATTAATATATAATAGTAATAATAATCAATAAGAATTATAATTACATTAATAATAATAATAATAATAATATTATTATCATTACTTATTTATTATTCCATTAGTTATTATTATTATTATATTATTATTCCATTCATTCATTAATTATTACTTATCATATTATTATTAGTATCTATTCATTATTATTATTACTTATATAATTACTGTATTTTAATAGAAGATTTATCTTTTATCAATCATCAAGAAATAATAAATTTATTGAACAATAATACAGAATAATTATTATTGCATTAATAATAATATACTTATTTTTATTATAAATATTATTTTTATCATTAATAATAATAATAATAATAATAATAATAATAATAATAATAATAATAATAATAATAATAATAATAATAATAATAATAATAATAATAATAATAATAATAATAATAATAATATAGCAATAAAAATTCATGAATCCGAAAATTTCCATAGTAAATAAACTCCCAACCCCCCAAAAAAATAATTAGAAACAAAAAATTAAAAAAATATTACAACCAATTTATTCTTCGTAACTTCATGAAATTTATGTAAATATTGATTAAAAACCATTATGGTTTTAAACAAATTAGGTTTTGCCTTTTAAAACTAACTAAAGGTTCGCCTGGTTTTGGTAGTGAGGACGTAACCAGAATACTTCTGATATAGGGAGGTTAGGAGGGGGAACCAGATTGTTTCTGGTTTTGGGGAGGTGAGCTAGTTACATTATTTCTGGATTTTAAAAGGTCATGGGGGAACCAGATTACTCCCAGTTTTGAAAATTGAAGGGGGAATTATTACCAATGATTAAAAAGTTCGAACAAAAATATTTCCCCCCCACCCCCTTTATCCCTGCTTTAATAATTTGCGAATTAACTCCCTAAAAGTGTTAATTTTTACTCATAGAAGAGTTAATTTTTTTTTTAACCAAAATTGTATAAATTCTCCCCTAACAGTGTTATGATAACGTTCGTGTGTGTGTTTTGGAATGAAAATTCCCGTGAAGTGAGCTTTCAATGGCTTGTTTGAATTAAAAAGAACACGAAAGGATTAATCTTCACACACACACAAACACACACACAACACACAACACACACCAAACTATATATACTATATATATAATATATATATATTATAATAATATAATATACGATAGAAATATACTATATACTATCATATATATATATATATATAATAATATAATATATATAATATATTTATATAATATTAGATGCGATGTGTAGATATAAGTTGATAGTGCAGGAGAATGGTATGTAAGTGAATTTCAGGAATTTGTCATTTTTGTTTTTGATGTGCTTTTTTTTATCGAGTAAAAAAGATGATGTGATGGTTAGATGATGGTGTGTGAGTGTGTGTCCGCGTAGTGTAAGGACTTAGCATTGTTTATATATCAGAATGTATTTTTCAAGTCTATGTTAAGATCAATAATTTACTAATCAGCGGACTATAAAATACCAAAGTCACAATCCCTAATAAACGCTTTACCTCATTAACAATGAATCCCATTAATAATCCTAAATAATCCCATTTACTGCGACGGTAGAAATAAAGGAGGATATAGCTGTAATGCCTACAATTAGGTGGAAAAAAAGCATTAAGTATATCGTATAGAAAATATACTAAAATGATAATCCATCAATATATAGAGAGTATTCTTAAATTATTAAATATAAATCAATAATAAAATAATCATAGATTATAAATATATAGAAATATTGAAAATTTTAATTAAAGAACATTTATGATTAAACATATAGAGAATATTTTAAATAGAAAATATAAATACTATAAATTAGCACAGATATAGAAATAACAGAAGAACATACTTTGTAAAATTATCTGCAGAATATTATTAGACTGAATTTAAGATCTAAATACAGGTTCACTAATGCGAACAACTTAAATAACTATATAGTCTTATTATCGCATATAAATGGTTATTTTGAATCATTAGCTAGAGCGCAAGCATTGACCTGGTGCACCTTGGGAAGTAAAAGCATAAAGGCTTCAAGGCGCACTCTTTGAGTTAATATTCTGTACAAGTAGATATTACTTTCTGTTAGACAAGCATGTGTATTAATCGTTATACTATGCAGCATACTTAAAAACACTATATTTAGGACCAACGCCGGAAACAAACAAAAAGGAGGCCAATTACCCGAAAATTGTGCTATTATTTCGCTTGCGCACTAAAAATAGTTTATATAATGCAAATAGTTTAGAAATATTTAAGATTACAAAGAGTATGATGCTGATTTGCAAGATTAATTTGACAGTATATTTACAGTAGAGAGAGTTTAGAGAGGAGTTAATAAATACTTTTACATTATTCTCCTTTTGTATTAGCTTTGGACAACGGAATTAAAATTATACGAAAGAAATTTAGAATTTATCTGGTTTACCAAGAAAAAAAAAAAAAAAAAACAAAAAAAAAAAAAAAACCAATGAATGAAGTAATAAAAACTGTGAAAAAACACAATACACTTGCGGGATAACCTTCTACATCAGAATTCATATATTCTTTAAATAATATGGCGTTACACGAATTAGCTTTGTAGAGACTGAAGTATTCTGTTCACAAATATCATCCTTTTGATTTTAACACATTAATATTCGACTAAACGGATCGTATGAGCTAACAATGTCTGATTCTAAAAAAATAATTGTGCCCTATGAGAACACTGTTTGGGGGTATGCACCCCCTGACAAATTCTCCTGCGAAACAAGACACGGCCACACATGCTTCTAAATACCACAAATGAATTAAAAATTACTTAAAACATTTTTACTTGATTAATTAGATGTGCCAACTTTTTCCGCGCAGACATTCTCACATATATAATATTACAAACTCTGACCCTGTTAGGAGCCTAAGTTGAAACTCACTCGTTAGGCCTAGGTTTGAATAACAAAATAATAATTGTCTATTATAAATGCAGCAATAATCAGTTTCCTGACCATCTAAAACATTAAGTAATCATAACCACAAAAAGAAAAATCCATTAAATTTGTCTATCAATCACTATATCACAACACTGGAACATCCAACTCCCACCCGCCAAAGACATCCATACGCAATATACAAGTTCCTAAATAGAAGTTCGATATTAATATTTCACGGCCATGTTCCGATTATTCAAACAAGGATGAGGGTCACACACATGAAAACATAACGGCCTTTAATTTAGGGTCAAATTTGATTGCATTATAAAAGACTGCAATTGGGTTCTAACATATAGGTCTTCTCTAGAATCCTTAAGGAAATGTGAAGAAATATTTAGAAAGAACATTAATTCCATGGAATCATCTATTTTATCATATTCTATGTCATGTATTATATTATTATTATTTAATTATTATTATTATTATATATATTATTAATAATTATTATTATTATTAATTATTATGTATTATTATGTATTATTATTATTATTATATTATAATTATACATTTATAATTATACATTATCATAACTATATTATCATATGGATGTTAGGATGGGGTTGGTTTTGTGGGGTAGGACCTCCCTCTTGATAATTATTAGGACAGATCTATCAGGGTTAGGTATTATTACAATTATTACTTGTTATTGTTATTTTTCATTTACTTGTTATTATTTGTCTTTTTCATTAAAATTTTTTCCTTTTCATTTTTTTTACATTCATTCTTATCTATTTCAAATATTACTTATTAATATAATTATTAATTACTTAATATCCATAAACAAGATTAAGAATCCTATGAGAAGCAGTGAGATAAAAAAATCAATGAATAGCATAAAATACAATCAAAGAATTCTATCGAAAGAAGAAGGTCTGAAAGTTTTGTTCTTTCCTCGTCCCCTTTTCATAATTCAGTATTCATTCCCTATTATATTTCCTTCATAAATAACATTAACAATTTTATCTATTATTATAATGGTCAACATGGTAAAGTTATATGCATCAGATTATTTGATTATCTCATATTATATCCATTGTCTCATTCAATCCTAGAATTATTATTATTAAACTAATTATTATAATAACTGCCTGTCCTTCTTTTAACTTATTATATTAGTATCAATGCACAGTATCGGATATTATTATAAGAAATGAATTATTCTATTGGTTATGTTTATTATTAACATTATTATTATTCATCTCATTAATTATAGGATAATATTATTAATTATCTATAATTATTATTATTGATTATATTATATAAAGCAATATCATTATTAATTATTATTATTATTATCCTATTATCTATTATTATCATTATCTATTATTAATATATTATATATCATTATTATCTATTAATTATCAGATAGTACAGTAAGAATAGCTAGTAATAGTACTAGTAAGTAGTCTTCTATAAAATACGTTTTGCAATTAATTCTTATTTTAATTTGAAGGTGTTTGTGTATGGGTAGTATCTTCTCAATCCGTTAATTGTTAACTCGTCTACAAAAGATATATATTTTTTATAATTATCTGTTATAATCCCAATCCTGCTACCTCGTTACACTTATGCACGTAATTGAAGTCGTAACCTGATAACTAATCTCGAAATAACCACGCTGAACTAGTAAAGCTATTTGAACTAAAATAAATCTAATCTTATGTCACTCGACATACTCCTGGTACAAAGATCCCATTTGTATTCCTTGATAACATCGAAATTTAACCCAGGCTTCAATTTTTACAGAGACTCGTTAGCAGAAGTATAACGGATCAACACTCGATATAGCATGAACTCTGCCATTCTGTAGCCATTAATCGAAGATTCTTCTGCAACTTCCTTGATTATCATCTGACGAAAAAGAGACAACAAGGATGTGAAAAGGGAAAGAGAAATCGATATTAGTCAGCCTTTCCAACAAGCCAAAGGCATGTGCTCAGAATATCTCCCTAATTGAGTACTAAAGAAAGATAGAGTACCTTCATGGGATTTGTTATTGAGAAGTTAGCATTGCCTTCTGTTCCATTCTCATCAGACAGGAACCAGCCTCCCCTAAGGGCATAGTTGTCAATGTTAACACGTCATGATGTTCAGTCTGAAACATACTTAGCTAACAGAGATAACACTGCGTACGATACTAGCGTAAAGATCAATCCACACACTATAGCCTTTATATATTATCATTATTAACTTATTATTATTCGCCTTATTCATCAGTACATTATTCATTATTCCATTATTCATTATTTCATTATTTTATTATTATCTTGTTATATTCATTTATTATTATCTTTCAATTATTATTATATGATATTCATATTATTATTATCTATACTAAAACAGATTATGCTAAATCTTTTCTGGTATCGGTACATCATTAATTATTATTATTATTATTATTATTATCATGGTCATTATATATTACTTATTATTCATTCAGTAGTAGTAGTAGTAGTAGCAGTAGCAGCTCTACTTACTCCTAATAAAACTTAATATATTAAAACTTATCTATTTTTAATTACCTTATCTCTTGAGAACATCAGCGACCTGACCGGTCATTTGAAGAATAAATTCTCTATAGACCATGAAGGTACGTACCTGAAGAAACGAGAAGAATCATATATATATACAGTGCACGTAGATAAATATAGGTATAGGATATAATATACATATATATAGTATAGCTACTATATAATATATTACTATAAATACTACTATACATAGTATATCATAGTATACGTAATATCATCACCTATCATATCATATATAAGTACTATAATATATCATAATATAGCACAATATATCAGGTCAATATACATTAATATATATAAGTAATACATATATATATTATACTAACATATACATATATATAGTAAGGTATAACTAATAATATAATATCATAATATATATAAAGACGATATCTTTATAGGGTATAATATATATATATAACGTACTTATAATATCAATTATATGATTCAACCCTTATATATAGTCACTAGATATAGATATAACACTATCGATATATGTACTACTGCTACTACTATAACTATATTATAACTATAATATAATATATAGATATACACGGAATAAGAAATAGAGAAGGAGGAAGATAAGGAATATAATATATATATATATATATCATACTAGTATATAGACTACAGATATACTATTACTAGCTAGTATATATATTATATATCACTAAGTTAACTAATACTACGCTCTTGTTTAATTATATATAGTATATATATAATAATATATATATATATTATGATATTATATATTATATATATAAGTATATATAACTAATATATAACTATATATATATACTCATAACTATATATATATATTTGATCATATTATTTATATAGATTAGATGTTCAAAGAATAACTAATATTATTAAAATATTAGTTAATATAATACTATATATATAGTAATATAGATGATACTACTATATATTATCTACTGTGTGTAAATGTGTGCTTTGTGTGGCAAGCAACAAAGTGAGCTTGCGCATGAAGCAAAATACTGCCCAAGGGCTAGGGCTTATAAGATCTATAATTTATACATTAATCCTTAACCGAGCTGGAGACTTAATCCTATACCGATTCTCTCTCTATTGAATTTGCATTGTAAATGACTTATGAATGAAATGAAATAGAAAAACCTCCACTGAGACAAGGGGTTATAATATCCCTCGAAAGCTTTTTCGACCTTCTCCCTCCCCCTACCTTTTCCCCTTCAACTTTCCCCTTCTTTCTAAACCCTATATACCTCCTTTTAAAACCCCCTATACTTCCTTTTATCTTTCTCCCTACCCTATCGCCCCCGCTATCCCTTCAACCTAGAGAGATCACCCCATTTTTTAATCACACTTTGCACTTCCCCCTCCACTTTTCGCCAAGTTTAATACGTATTGAATATTGATAGTTTTAATTGGCGACAATTTCAACAGAGAAGGTCCGAGGGAGATTCTTTTATTTTCTTTTTTTTCTCTTTTTCTTTTTTTGTTAAAATATTTTCGTTTCTGGAATTACCATGCGGAGAAAACTTTGACAAAAGGGAAAAATCATTTATCTGTTCAAATAGTACAGAAAGAAAATTTTTATTTTTTTTTTTTTTTTTTTTTTTTATTTTTTTTTTTTTAATTAATTTTTTTTACACAACGATATGAAACGACATTTTTGTTTCTAATTAACGAAAGATGTATTCTCACGCTTGTATGAACACGAATCAACAGAAAAACATTTAGAGGAAACTGCAGCTGAGAGACTCTATGTATCTAACAGTATAAAAAGGTTTGATATTCAGTTTTAAAAGTGCATCATTGAGATGATCTGCTTGAAATGACGAATGTTAGGGGGTTCAAATTCATTTTCTACTAAAAGTAGATTTAAAAAAAGTAGTAGTAGTAGTAGTAGTAGTAGTAGTAGCAGCAGCAGCAGCAGCAGCAGAAGCAACAATAGTAGTAGTAGTAGTAGTAGTAGTAGTAGTAGTAGTAGTAGTAGTAGTAGTAGTAGTCAAGAGTTGCAACCAGAGGTGAATATTCATGTTGTGTTTCCGGTAGATTAGTCAAAAATGAAGTAATATTAGTAGTAGTAGTATTAGTAGTAGTAATAGTGGTAGTAGTAGTTGTCAGGAGTTGCAACCATAGGTTCATAATAATGTTGTTCTACTGGTGGTTTTGATAAATTCATGTATAATTAAAATTTTTGATTTGTTCATCATATTTGTATGAGGAGCTGCAGTCTGGGATTCATATTCCTAGCGTTCCATTGAAAGGTTAAACAAAATAAAGTACAATATGAATGAAAATTACTAATAAATTTTAGAAAAATTTAGATAAATTTTAGAATTATCATTCTAAAATCTAAATTAAACTATTAATAGTTAGATAAAGTGATTGAATGGGAAGTTGTTAAAAAACTTTAGATAAATAGATAAATTTACATACTGAAAATAGAAAAATACCACAAATAGAAAATAGTTAGATAGAGAGAAAATAGATAAAGTGATTGAATGAAAAGTTATAAAAAATAGAAAAATTAGATTAAAAAAGATAATACCAATTGTGTTTAATGGCAAATGAATAAATAAAGTGATTGAAAAGTATTATTAAATTTTAGAAAAAAATAGATAAATTTAGAGACTAAAAAAATAATACTAACGGTTAGATAGAGAAAAAATAAAAGAAAGTAATTATCAAAATAATAAATTCAACCTTCATGTAATAATCTGATAAGTTATAAAAAATTATTAACTAAAAAGATTAGAAAAAATGCTTAAGTTCATTTTTCCATTTTTTGAAATTTTGCTTTTAAAAGTTTAACTTTCTTTGAAAACGTACATTTTGTATTTGATAAAGTGCAGTTAAAAAGTTAAAATAAAATAAAAAAATAAAAAAAAGAAGTCTCTGGCAATGTTTCTAGAAAACTGATAAACGCTCTTCAGACGACATGGTTTTCAAAGTTGGAAAATTTGATCTGCATCGCAATGAGGAATTTGCATCTGTTACGACTCTCTTAACGTTCTTTCTCCCCTCCCTCTGTTGTCTCATTAAGATAAGGTATAAATTATTCTTACTTTAACTTTCGTAAAACATTCATGATAATAAAGTCGGAGTCTACAGTATTCATACGCGCCATATGTAGAGAATAGGTTTATTATGGCACAAAATGCGCACGTTGGGGCAAAATGCACACGTTGAAGGAAAATGCACACGTTGAAGAAAAAAAAAATGCTCACTTTTAACATTCGCTTTGCTACGGAACTTCACAACTTTTTCTTTCAAAGAGAGTTTTAATATTTTTTAGTAAGCGTTAAAAACACATAAATTCACATACAAGCAATCATTCTCTCTCTCTCTCTCTCTCTCTCTCTCTCTCTCTCTCTCTCTCTCTCCTCTCTCTCTCTCTTCTCTCCTCTCTCTCTCCTCTCATCTCTCTCTCTCTCTCTCTATTTTTCTTATTTTGATTTTAATAAATTTATCAATTTATTTATTTTTAAAATCTTTTTTATTTTTATTTTAAATTTTATTTAGTGCTTACAACATTGTTTAAAGCTACGTTAAGAGAATTTCCCAAGAAGTACTACTTGCTGGCAATATATATATATATATATATATATATATATATATATTATATAATATAATATATAATATATATATATATATATATAATAATAGTATAATATAATATATTATAATATATAGTATGATAATAATATATATATATATATACTATAAATAATATTATATATATTAAAGAAGTGTGTATTTGCCTAAGAGAAAAATCCCTTTTGTTCAATGAATAAAAAATATCTGATGATATTAATAATGACTGAAGAAAAAAAAAGTTTTATTGGCTGGTTTTGACCTAGAGAAATTCTTTATCATTCATTTCATGTGATTGGTCGATCATGACCCTCTTAAAAATTCCCTTTCAAAAGAAGAGATCTTTTCCTCTTTCCTTCTCTTGTGTGGAGGTCATAAACAATAAAAGGACTATAGAAAAGTTCTCTTAGGAAAGCCTCACTTTATTCTTAACTTTTTGAATACGATCTATTCTTGGCAAAAATCAGAGGGGAAATTTTTTTTGGAGGGGGGGAAAATTTTTGTGGGTGAATGATACAAGAAAGAAAAATTTTACATTTGGTTTACAATGAAATTTTGAAGAAAAGAAGAACGAATGTGTTTTTTTAAAGGGCATAATACATATATAGAATACCACTACTGTGGTTCTAACAGAAGAATAATGAGTTTGCGTGTTGAAGGTCCAAGGCTCGATCCCTCGAAGTAACTTTCCAGAAAGCTTCCCTCTAAGAATAAGGCTATATGTTCGTGAGGTACGAGGCTTTTAATAATATATACACACACACACACACACATATATATATATATATATATATATATATATATATTATATATATAATTACTATATAATATATATACTATATATATAATTATATATATATATATATAATATTATATATTATAACCGTAGTATAATAGGGTATAGATATTATCTATAATATAATAATATATATATATAATATATATATATATATATATATATAATATATATAATATATATATATATTATTATATAATATATATATATTTTGTACATAGAGGTTAACATTATAAACAAGTGCAGAGAGATATTATTATTGTTAATAATGATTATTAATAACTATAACAGAGTCTATCAACATCAACATCAACATGAATCAATTAATTGTCAATTCAACATCAATCATCAATATCAATCATCTACTTCTAGTACACCACCATTATACAACAAAAAAAATCTACCAATATCAACAATCACAATCTCGTCAGAATCATTAAATCAATATAATTAATCATCAAGCACTCGCTATCATTCTAAAATAAATCTGTCAATATCTGCAATCATAATCATCAACGTTAAACATCAACGATCATAACCATCAACGTAAACATCAACGATCATAATCATCAGCATCAATCAGTCATCAATATCAACAATCACAATCTCCTCAACATCAATAAATCAATAATCAATATCTGCAACCATAATCATCAACGTTAAACATCAACGATCATAATCATCAACATCAATCAATCATCATTATAAGGCGTCTGGTAATAGTAACACTATAAACAATTATAATTTAAAACATCACTCCATATCAACAATTATAATCATCAACATCGATAAATCTAATCATTAATGAATCATCAATAGTCCTCAATATATAGTCAATCGTAACAAATACAAAAAAACAAAAGCAAAAAAAAAAAAATCATAAAAAAAAAAAAGGATAATAAATATAATTGAAGAAAATATGTTGTAGAAGAATGAAGTTTGAATAAAATTAAAGAGTGATATAAGTGAATTATAAGATTAGAACAATTATCAAAATTTTCAAAAAATTCCAAATGTATAAATGTTTGTCGAATAAAATAAACTTAAAATTAGTACAAACTACACGATCATAATAATAATTATTATTGAAAAACGTATACCAAATTTAGAATAAATTAAGATAAAATAAACTGATCCATATAAATAAAATAAACTAAAATAAAGAAACTTTGACTAAAATAAATTCTAAATTAGATAGTCGAATAATATAGAGTAGATAATATAGAATAGATTAAATAAATAAAAGAAAAACAACAAGATATAGTCAAAAGTAAATAAAGATAAATAAAAATAAAATTAATAAATAAATAATAAAAAAAAATAATAAATAAGTGAAGATAAAAAGAAAAATAAAAAAAAAACAGAGGCCCCCACCCCCACCCCCCCACCCGGCCCCCCACCCCCCCCCCCCTGACCCTACAGCATGTATCTCTCCATATATCTCTTGCAGTGTGAAGGTTTTGATAAGAGTTATTATCATGTCCTATGAAACTAGTTTTTTAATAGCATTTCCATTGATGATCCAATACTGATATATATATATCATAGAATATACAGAGACGAGCTGGTATATTTTGTTTCACTTTTATATTCTAAATAGGTTAGTATGCCAAATAACTACAATAGAGAGAGAGAAGAGAGAGAGAGAGAGAGACAGAGTAGGGAAGGTAGAGGAGAGATGAATCGATATATAGATTATAGATATAATATTATAGGTTATAGACATAGAGAGAGATAGGAGAGAGAGAATATATATGATAGATAATAGAGACGTGAAGATGAAGAAGAGTGGAGAGAGGGAGAGGAGGGAGAAGCTAACTATGTATCAGTGGCGATTGCCGGTTACCTTAACGTCGATGGAAAAGAGGCAATTCGCGCTGTGATATATGAGTATATATATGTGTATATATAGTTTACGAATATTAAGTATGTAATTATATGAGAGTTAATATAATAATATATTATAAATATATATAGTATATATAGGGTAATAAAGTATATATATATATCTATAATATGTACTTAGATGTAGCTACTTACATTATTTAATGTTATTCAAATTCTTAGATGTGTGTGTGTGTGCTAGTAGCCTGTTTATGTTGGTGTTAAAGTTGTGGTTTTATGTCTTTTAAAAAGCTTTCTCAACATTAGCTGACACTCCGAAATAATGATAAAGTAACTCTTTAAATTTCAAAATTGTAGGCTAAAAATTGGCACTTCGCTCATAAAGTAGTTTAGATATGACTAATTTTTTAAATTCTAGTGTTCACGTTAATTAATTTTCGATTCATAAAATATTATTAAATTTGGATATTTAATCGAAATGCATTTAATATTATAACACATAATTATTAAAAACATATATTTGCTTGATCTATTTATTACTTTACTTCTATTTCTTTCAATGTGAAAAAAATATAATTCTCCACACTAAGTGACGTCGACTTTCCTAAAGACTAGGACGGCTGTGAGGGGAAATATATTTTGCTGCCTCTTAGTTGTTCATCTTAAATACGAGTGATGTTTTATTTTTTTAATTTATTAATTTTAAATTTTTCAATAATATATTATGTAAGAATATTAAGGAGAAGAGAAGTTTTTTGAGGAAATTTTCAAATTAAGAGGAAAAAATGTGGTTTTTGGAATAGGAAGGAAGCTAATTTTTAATGATTTGTTGTTAAAAAAAGAAAAGAAAAAAAGAGTAATTCGGCTGGGAAATGAAGTTTTTATCTTAAAAGCACCCATTTGTTATTTACTTATGCATAATTGGTCAGATTACATTGTTCCTCTCTCTCTGCTCTAATGCGTCCGCTCTCATAGCTCGTCCGTCGTCTGCATGAGCTCTTCGTCTCTCTCTGGGGAGACGCTGTGGAGCGCTGATCATGAGATGCGGTGGATGCTCTCTTGCTCTCTCTCAGGCCAAAAGCCACATAGCTGACCAACGGACGAGATAGAGAGAAGTTACCAAAAGATAGCCGTAGTTCAATACGTAGTTTCGTGATTAGACAATCAATAAAAGATTGATAAAAGATAGAGATGAGGTTGAGTGTAATAAGTTAATGTAATTGTTTAAGAATGAATTAATTTTTCAATTTTTGAAATTATCTGTGTATACATTTACTAGGAAACATTGCTGTGTGAATGTAGAATATTATATACATAGTATATAGATTAAGTATATATATCATATATATATAGTTATTTATATAGTATATAATAGATATAATAATATCAGTATACTATATATATATATATATATATAATACTAAATATAATAATATCGATATTGCAATTGTTTAGACAGAATTAAAAGTGGTAAGAAGATACCAATCAAATAGAATGCCAGACGGCGAAGAGGGACCAGCATAAACCGCGTCGACTCCTTCGGGTCTGAGAAATAGCTAGGGCTTAAACGGGCGTTTGTATTAGGCGCTCTTGGAGTTCTTTCTTCGTCAGGCTCTGATAGTTCTTTCTCTTATTTGTTTATTTAATTAGTTATATATTTTTTGATTTATTTTGCTTTCAGTTATAATATTTCTTGTTAAGACTATTTTGTCTTTATTATCTTATTAAATACACCTTTTACTAATTTTACCTATATATATATTATAGTATATTATATATAGAGATATATATATATACTATATAGAAGTAGTATATATAATATATATATATATAATATATATATATAGTGATATATATACATATATAGTATATTATATATAGTGTATATATATAGTATTTATATATAGATAGTAATAATAATATATAGATATATATAGATATATATATACTCACTATATTATATAGTATCCATAAGTATACTATATATAATATAAATATATAATATATAAAATTATAATATATTAGTATATTAATAAAATGTGAGTATATATATATAATACTATAGATAATATATATATAGTGTATATATTATAGTATAATATATATAAGTAGAGTAGATAAGACGACAGATGTAAATGAAAGCAGATGAAAGAGTATATACAGATACATAAAACTGGCCTCATATCGTAAATAAAAACGGCTATGTATTTGAGAACCCGCTGAATCTCGCAGAAAAAAAAGAAAGAGAGTTGCTTAAGATTTGGCGACAATGGAGAGAAGATATTAAGAAGAATCCTGATGCCCAAGTTGATAAGGCGTAGTAAGCATATAAACAGTGCGCGAAAACAACAAAAGAAGGATTAATCAAAAATCAGAGATCAATTTAGCAATTACACCCATAACAACCTGAGAAGTACCATTGAAAGTAAATAACCAATTATCTCTTATACAAAGCATTGCCAATCAAGTACGAGAGCCATCTTGAGAGTACGCGTTCAAAATAACCCCTGTTTAAGAACAGATTTTATATTAAAACAAACAGGAACATCTGTTTTAAAGATTAAGATAGAATAGATTAACGTCTATTAGATATGTATTTTCACATAGTAATCTCAGATTAGTATACTGATAGATATCGTATACATTAGATAGACTATTCCTAATATCTTATTCAGATAGATAGATAATGATCATATAAAATAGATAGGAATCTATGCTCTATCTATGGCTAGCTATAAGGAATAGCTTAGAATCTATTTGATATGCATAGATCCATAGGTATAACACGCACACACTCCCTAGCTATCCTTAAGTTTAGCGGTTAGAAGTAGATATGGATCGAATAGATTATAGAGTTAGAATAGCGATTATAGATTTAGATCATAGTCATTATGATACTTTCGTGAATAACAGATCATGAATTCAGCATTAAAGATATGATAGATAGAATAGTAATATAGATATGAATTAGACTTAGTACCTTAAGTACGATTGACTAGATTAAGATAGTCGAATATTCAATCCAATCCATCAGAATAGATACGATAGACTGTATAGCTCATTATACCGAAATACTATATAGATATATCTCATATCAGAAAAAATCTACATCCCGAAACGTATTAATCAGAGCGGCCTGAAATCAAGGCAACCTTGAGCGTATGCTTAAAATTGTTTGGTATGATTGAATTGCTCTGATAGTTATCCTTTGTTGTTTCGTCCGTTTAATGCTCCTTTCATCTCTCTCTCTCTCTCTCTCTCTCTCCTCTCTCTCTCTCTCTCATCTCTCTCTCTCTCTCTCTCTCTCCCTCCGCATTCTCTCACTTCTCTCACTCTCTTCACTCTCCACTCTCTCACTTCTCTCTCTCTCTCTCTCTTCTCTCTCCTCTCTCTCTCTCTCTCTCTCTCTCTCTCTTCTCTCTTTCTCTCCCTCTCTCCTCTTCTTCAGATTTCGATAAAAATAAAAGAGATCAAAAGAGAAAACAAAACACTCGCTCGTCTCGTTTCTTGATATATATCATCTATTTGAACCTATTGATTTAATTATTATTTATTTCCTTTCGGGCGATTTTTCTTTTTTTTCTTTCTTTCTTTCTTTCTTTCTTTCTTTCTTTCTTTCTTTCTTTCTTTCTTTCTTTCTTTCTTTCTTTCTTTTTTTTTTTTTTCTTTTCCTTTTTTTTTTCTTTTTTTTTTTCTTTCTTTCTTTTTTCTTTCTTTCTTTTTTCTTTCTTACTTGTTATTTTTATGAGGGGTGTATGTGTCAAAGACGTTCATAAAGAAACACGTTAAAAGCTATTATGATGTGAATAGGGGTACAATTAATGGAATTAATATGTGATAATAATAATAAAAATAATAATAATAATGAATAATAATAATAATAATAATAATAATTAATAATAATATAATATAAAATAATAATAATAATAATAATAATAATAATAATAATAATAATAATAATAATAATAATAATAATAATAATAATAATAATAATAATAATAATAATAATAATAATAATAAAAAAAATAATAATAATAATAACAATGATAATAATAATATTTAATTAAGGGTTTAAATATTCATCTTAAATCAAAACATAAATTTAAAGAAATTATACATGAAATAAAATTTATAAAATAAGAAAATATATTTATTTTAAAAAATAATTACGTACATAAAATGTATAAAAAGAAAGAAAATATGAAAATAAAATTAAAAAAATGATAATAAATAATAATATAAACAAAATAAGTAAAATAAAATTTAAAAAAATAATATATAATAAAATGTATATAATAAAAGAAAAGTTTTAAGGTTTAATAATATAAATCCTCTTTCTTCTTATTATTATTTTTCTTTCTTATATATACATTTTTTTTAAAGGATTATTTTTTATTTCTTTTCTATTATATTATCTTGCCTATTTTTCTGTTCATCACTGCTTCCCTCTTTCATATCGTGCTCTACTGTTTCCTTCTTTTTCATCCTCTCTCTCTCTCTCTCTCTCTCTCTCTCTCTCTCTCTCTCTATATATTATATATATATATATATATATATATATATATATATATATAATATATTAATAATATATATAATATATATATATATAGTATATATAATTATATAATATATATATAATATATATATATATATATATATTTCACTCCCTATATTGTTGTTTATCTTTCTTATCTTTCTGATTTTTTTGTTATCTTCTATTTTATCTCTTCTCTTCCTTCTACCGAGCTTATCTCTATCTTTATCGTCCTCCACTGCCTCCTTTTATGATTTCCTTTTTTATTAACTTTCCACTCCCAACTTATGTTCTTTATCTAATTCTTTATTTACTTCTCTATCTTCCTCTTCTTTTTCCTTTATCTATCTTTATCTTTACCTTTATCTTTCTCCACTGCTTACTACTTTGTTATATTTTTCCAACAGTTCACTCCCTACGCCCATGTGTATTATACTCTATCTAATTATTTATTTTCTATCTATCATCTATTCATTTATCTATATTTATCTCTACCTTTATGTATTCTCCACTGTCTACTTCTTTGTTAATCTTATTTCTTACATTCCACTCCCTACTTCCTTGATCTCATTCCTCATTCTCTTTATTCTCTCTATCTATTCTTCTCTTTCTTTTATCGATCTTCACTTCACTCACTTCACACTTCACTCTCTCTCTATCTCTTCTTCTCTTTCTTCTATCGATCTTATCCCTACCGTTATTTTTATCTTTCTTTTACATATCTCTACATCTGCCATCCTTCACTAAGTTGTTGTTTATCTATTTAATTTGTTTTCTCCTCACTCTTTACCCTCTCACTCTTTACCTTCTCTTTTCTTTCATTTATCTTTGTATCTACTTTTATTTATATCTGCATGTCTTATCTTCATATATATACATATATATATAAATATATATTATATATATTTTATAATATATATATATATTTATATATATATATATATATATTATATATATATATATATATTATATAATTATATATTTATATATTATATATTTGCCATCCATCACTATATCTTATCTTATATCTATCTTATCTATCTATCTTATTCTATCTACTATCTATCTCATCTATTCTATCTTATCTATCTATTCTATCTCCTATCTATCTTCTTAGCTATCTATCTATCTAATCTATTATCTTCTCTTCTTTTCGATTACACTTCGTTTCTCTTATCTCAAATGCTTGCCATCTCAGATTCAGCACCATATTGTTTATTCCCTGTAGCTTCCCTTCAAATTTGCTCTATGAAATTCAGAAGCAGAAACCAGAATGAGGAACAGAGGAAACAAATGCTTCACATCAGTGCCTTGTAGATGTCTTTTGAAATTCAACCTTTCCACGAAAAGGTTAAAACTCGTATACATATATACACATTTATATATGGTCATATAAAGTTATAAATAGTATATATAAGTAAGTATAACTATATATATATAATATACTATATATATATAAGATATAATATTAGTATATAAATATTAAGTAATATATATATATTTTTAGATAGAGTATATATATTATAGAAAAGCTCGTAATAAAATTAATAGTATTAAATTAGTATAATATAGAAAATAATATTATTAGTATAGCTAAATCATATTATATATATATTATTTAATATAAATAAATAAACGTATTACATGATAATAAGACTATATAGTCGTGAACTACTATATATATATAGTATATGGTATATAAATAATTTAGTAAACTAGTGATTAAAGAAGCGTATATAGTAATTGTAAGAGCTATATATATAATATAGATTTGTAATATATGTTGGCTATATGTAGAGTATAATAATGAAAGTTAATATATATATAGGTTATATATATATAGAATAGAATTATATATGTTAAAAGTATAAATCTAATAGACATATATGAAGATAGTTATAGATAATATATATAATAAGTATCATATCTGCGTACTAAGATATAATATATATTATCTAGTAAATAAATGATATAAATTATATAACTTTACTCTGTAAACGCTCCCATATTTGTGTCAAAGCTATATTTATAAATCCTATATTAGTAGCAAGAGCCATTATTAATAATAATAATTAAGGTGTGAGTGGAATATTCATTAAAGATATATTAAATATATAATACTAGCGAAGGAAGCTCGTAATAGATATTATATTTATAGTCAAACTAATATAAGTTATAAACTGACAATCGTTAAAGTAAACTATGTCCTAGTAAAAATAGGTAAGATCGATAATATTTAGTATATATATATAATATATAAATTATATCTATCTAAGTATATATATATGATATAAAATATATATATAATATATTTATAATATATAATATATATATATATATATATATAGTATATATATAGATATATTTATTTATATATACAGTATATATTAATACTATATTAAATAATACGATAAGAAATATAATGATAATATATACTTAGGGCTAAAGATTATATATGATGTTATGATTTAATCTAATAGATTCAAAGATATAGATAATTAATAATATAATCTTATATTATAGTAAGTTATTAAAGATAAGGAATCAGTGATTTGTTTGGGGTTATTCTGCTTTGTATCCCAACTAATATGTATTCCGTGGTAAATTATATAAATATATGTATAAGGTGTTATCCTGTTTTTCTAACTGCAGCAACATTTTAAATAAGGTATAGTAAAATTATATTATGCTATATATATATAGTATAATATTATATTTTATGTGACACATAAAGTAAGTAATAATATTTCTCGTATTAATTCTAATCATGGAGAATAAAGCATATAATTTATGCGTAAATATACATTAATCTATAGAGTTATATATATAATATTTATACATATTTCAAATAATATTATCTGATACGAAATATAAAATGATACTATTAATTTTCATCAAGATGTATAATAATTATTCACAGGATATATTATATTATTATCATAGTATTATTATTATACCCCATACATATAGTAATATTATATTTATCTATATTAAAATAGTGATCTTATCAAAAATAAGTGCCCACTGCCACAGATGTATATTCAAATGTTCCTGAATTCGTTCTATAGTATTTTAAATATCACATGATCATTGTCTAATCTGCTTGAGCGATATCTAATTTAAACTCACAATAAGTCTATATTGCAGAGATCTATTGAATTATTACGATCTTTTCAAACTTTGATTTATCATCCGATCAAGAAATGAAGTGCGATAAAAAACAAAAAATAAACAGAAAAAAAGAGATACGAAAACAAAAAATATAAAATACCAAAGAAAAAAAACAAAACAAAACTTTATTATAATTTATGGAAAAATTCAACCAAACTTGTCTCACATTATAGATCAAAAAGTGGCTGGATTGATTAGAATATATACTACAGTATAATTACTGCAATCATTCTTTAACATACGATTTAATGTAGAAACTCTAAAATAACATATCTTCCAATATTATATATATAAAATAATATTATATCTAACATATAATAATTTATAATTCTACATAGTATATAATATGATAATATACTATTCTTAGATTTAAAGAAAATGAGATTTACTTACCTGATTTTCTAAAGAAAAGCTAATCAAATCCCATACATGCTTCTTTTTAGGTCTTTTATCTTTAAGGATAACTTAGTGTTCTAAGTAAATATATTATAGTTTTGGAAACATTTCGGTAGTGTATACTTAAGCAAGATTGTAGCCGTGGAAAAGCAAATATTTTGATGTCGTTGGAAGGAAAAAAAATGGGAGGGAGGCGATAAATAATTCTAAACAATATTTTTTTAATTGTCCAAGGCTCATTCTGCACAGAATCACTACGTAGTTCATGAGAAATCCAGCTTATCTTCACTATCGCACAGCATATGAATTGTAACTGTAGAAAATATTAATAATCTAGGGTAGATAAATATGAGCATTCGTAGAGAGATAGAACTATTATATGTCTGGCTAAGATTATTCTAGATTATTGCTGTCTTTCTGCTAGGGCCTCACAAGTAATAATACTAACAAGAGAGTTATTTAATTATCAAGATAGAGAGTATTATATTGCGTTAATGCATTATTTAAATGCATGGAAAAAGATGTAGATGTATAAGACAATGAGTGTGAACAATTTTATATCTTATGGTGAGGAATATAAAACTTGTCGTAAACAATAGAGAATAAACTGGATTATCTAACGTAACTCTTAACAAATAGCGCCATTTTAAAATAATAAATAAAATATTTCAAAATAATGAAAATTATCTACAAGAATGTGTAAATCTACAAGATGGTTCGTTGCAAATAGAATAATTATATAAATTCCAAAGCTCATTTACCTCACGTTGATAAGCATTGGATTCTAGTTATATATTTTTTCTATAACTGCTTCTATACTTCAAGATTAAATAATTCAAATAGATTATAGCATGCAAAAGGTACTTTATTGTATTATATATCATTAATGTTTTATATTAAATAATCACAGAAATTCTGCACTTTATATTAATTATTAACAGATAATTATTACGGATATCAGATAATATTATACTATACTATCAAGTTATTAATGCATACAACTATAAGTATTATTCACATAATACAATATTAACTCCGAAATTCAGAAATAAAAGTTTATAAGTAATTATATTCTTAAGATTAATTCTTAATATTATTCTAAGATTTATTTCTAAGATATATTCTAAGTATATATTTACTAACTATGGACGCTAGACTACATATTATTATAGATTAGTCTTTTTCAAGTTCAGTTAGATTTATCTCAAGAAAAATAACCAAAAGATATGTGGTCGATTATTTATCATCAGATTAACAAGCAAACCGAGATCGCTCTTACGTACACATAATATATATTCTAAAAACTTTTGAGTAGTTTTCACTCAGATATTATTCACAGATTATTCACAGATTATATTACAGATTAATTATCAAGATTATTCACAGTATGTATTCTCTTAATTATTCACAGATTATATTCATCAATAATATTCACTAGAATTATTTCAACAATGTTATATTCCAGAATTATTCACGAGTAATTTATTTCACTAGAATTTTCATACAATTATATCACATAGATTATATTCATAAGAATTATTCACAGATGTAATTCCTAATGGAATTTATTTACTAGGACTATATTTGCACAGATTTATGCAAGTTTAAAGATTCAAAAATAATATTTACAAATTATTCACAGTTATAATATATTAATATTCCCAGATTATTACCCAGATTATTAATATCTACAATATTAATTCAAAACTTAGTTTATTCACAGATTATTCACAGATATTCACATATTTTATTCAACATCAGTTAAGAGTAGACATTTCGTTGTCTCAATTTGTATCAAGTAATTATATATTACTGATATATATTCTACAATGATATTATTCACAGATTATTTATCTACAGAATTATTTATACAGATATATTATTTTAGCTGGTTATCTTAATGACCCTGGATCTATTTCTTTATATCATACTGAGCTACCAATAATATTATACTTCAATATTTGTGTCATGATAAACTTTAATATCTCGTGAGAGTTAATATCTGAAGATTAATGGCATATGATTCACAAGTAAATTTGGTGCTAAGGCAAGTAGTGATTTAACACATGATATTTCAACGTTTATTTAGACATAGATAATTCACTATCTATATAATCAAAAAAATAATTACACAGATTATTCACAGATTATTCTCAGATTATTCTAAGAAGAATATAATGTGCTGAAAAGAATCTTTATATTCTCAAAAACAGATTATTCGATTGAAGATATAAATTCTAAATTGATTCAAAGTACATGTAATCTTAAATTATATTCTAACAACAATATATATTTCCAATAGGATATATGGTGTCTATGAAATAATATACTAAAATTGCATTACATTATCATAAATTATTTTTTCTTTCTAGAATATATATTTCTAAGTTGGAGAAGTCTTAAGAAGGGAATGTACTTTTCTATTTGCATATCAATGGATAATTCTAAAGAATTATTGATCATGAATTTTAATGATGGAATATTTAATGATGTGTGAATTAAATAGCTATTCTTTTCACATTGTTATCAGATGTATTCACATAATATTCACAGAATTTCTATTCGTAGATATACCTTCTTCGAGTAATGTACTAAGCGGCCTATGAACGACTTATTAAGCCATAGAGCAAATAAACTTAATATCTCAATGATTACAGATGTAGTTCTCTGAAGACTTCTCATTATCTATACTGTTCTAATATGTATGATTTCCACAGTATTATTTATAAGAATTTTCATATGCGTAAAGATAAGGTACTTCTTAAACTTTTTCCAAGCTGTGTACTAAAGAGGTTATTCTAATTTGAACTGGAAAGAACAGATATATTTCCATACATTTATACATTATTCAGAGATATATATATTCTAAAGATTATTACTAGGATTTAATTCGAATTCTAAGATTGCTCTAAGTATATTCTAAGATTATTCTAAGAGTATATTATATCACAGATACTTCACAGATTTAATCACATGAAATTTTTAAGTAATTAATTTACAGATTATTCACAGATTATATCTAGATTATTTCACAGATTAGATTCACAATAAATAATTCAACATGAATATTTTCACAGTATATTATTCAACAGATTATTCACAGTAATTATTTTAGATTTAATTCACTAAGTATTATTTCACAGATATTACTAACTGATTATATTTTCCACAGATTATAATCACAGATTTAATTTACACATAGATTAATTCACAAATTATTCGACAATGACATTATATTCTAAATAATAATCTTAAGATTTTCTATTTAAATTATTCTGTAGATTATTATTAGTCAATGAATATGATCAAACAGATATATCATATAGATTTATATATTGCAGATTACTCACAGAATTATATCACAGAATTTATATCAAAGATATTTCAAGATTATATATCCACAAGATTATATTTCATCTGTTATTCACAGTTATTTTTACATGAATTAGTCATCAAGTATTATATATATATATCATACTAGATGTAATTCACAGATTATTCACATGATAATTTAATATCACAGACTTATATCACAGATTATCCACAGATTATTCACAGATTATATTCACAGTAATTATATCACAGATATATATATAGAATTATCACTAATTATAATATATATATTAATTTCACAGATTTTTCATACAGTAATTAATCTAAATAGTAATTTAATTCACAAATTTGTTTAATCTTCGTGTGAGCATATCTATTTCCTAAATAGGTGAGTAATTAATTCTTAAGATTATTTTTAAGATTATTTCACAGATATTCACAGATATTATTTCACAGATTTAATTCAAACAGATTGTCAACATCAGTATATTATATTACTACAGATTATCACAGAATTATATATAGATTTACAGATTACCATAATATGTTTTATATTATCTTAAGATTATTATATCTAATATATTTACTATAGAATTAAATTAATACGGTATATTATTCTAAAGAATTATTTATCACAGATTATTATACATCAGATTATTTCACAATATCACTTTCACCCCTAAAAGCGGAGCATATTTTTACACAAATTTATATTCTATATGAATTATATTATTCACAGAAAAATCACAGATTATTCACAGATTATTATTCGAAGATTATTACTAAGATGAATATTCTAAAGATTATTCACAGATTAATCTAAGATTATTCACAGATTAATTCATACAGATTATTTTCACTAGAGATTATTCACAGATTTATTATCTAAGCATTATATCATAAGTATTAATTCTAGAATTATATTTCACTCAAATATTGACCTTGACTCTTTAATAAGATATTATCAAAGATATATTTCTATAGAATTATTAATCTTAAGTAATTATTTACTACAAGTATTATTCACAGATTATTTACAAATTATTCACAGATTATTCACAGATATATTTCACAAGATTTCACAGATATAATCACAGATTATTTACAGATTATTTCAGTAATTATTATTTACTAAGTATTCATATATTCTAAGATGCATATCTTAGATTATTATTTCATATAAATTATTTTATAAATTATTCACTAGAATTTTCACAGATTATCACAGATGTTTCTAAGATTATCCATGATATTATTCACAGATATATTCCACGATATATTCTAAGATTATGCTAAAGTATTTTATTTACTATAGTATTTTTATAATTTTAATTATGATAATAATATAAAGTCTTCTTAAGATTATTCTTCTAAGAATTTAATGTCTAAAGATTATTTTATATATGATTATTCTAAGATATATCAATATATTTAGAGCTGAGTTATTCTATTTATAAGATTATTATATATATTAATTCTAAAGATTATCAAGATATCCTTCAGTTATTATAAAATGTTGGGATTCTAAAATTATTTCTAAGATTATATTTACAGATTATTCACAGTTATATTTCTCAAGGATTATAATGTTACATAGTTTATATCACAAGATTTATACATGAACAAGTTTCACATGATTTATACAGAATTATATCACAGAAATATTCACAATTATTAATTCAACCTATATGATATTATATAATATGATATATTTTCAACAGATTATTAATTCTATCAACAACTTTTTTTTAAACTATAAACAGGAACAAGCAATGTATTATTTTGGAGGTGTCTTTCAAATGGGATTCACCAATATATTCTAAGATATATTTCTACAATAATTAAACTCGCACTAACTTGGACTCTAAGATTATATTAGCATAAATTATTTCCAAGCTTAGTCTAAGATTATTATATCTATAATATAATTATTATCTCTAAGATATTCTAAGATAAATCTAGATATTCTAATGAAATTAGCTAATTATTCATTTTACCTAAGACTATATATAAATAAGATATTTCTGAGATCCAATTCTTAAAGATTTTTCTAAGATTATTCATAATAATTATCTAGGGTCTTAGTTCTAAAGAATCATTATTCATCTCTAAGATATTTTTCATTGTAAAGTATGATTATTACATTGATAATGAAATATAACTATAACTCAGGTAATATAATCTAATTTATATAAGATAAATTCCTCCATGTATGTAATACATAAGCACTCTTGTATTATAAAATAGATTATAAATGTAAGATTTATTCAATTAGTTCAAAGTTATCCTAATCTTATTTCCAATGGAAACGATATGTACTGAAAAGATGCTCTGCTATATTGAGTTGCATGGAGAGTGCTAATTCTATATGCTATTCATTTCTCAGCCTAGAAGTAGAATACGATATTTATTGTCCTCAAACAGAATTATTTCTCGACAGGATTACTCAGCGAGAGTTATTTTCTATTCTTAAGATATTCACAATAAGAGTTATTACAAAGATGATTCATAGTTTATGCATCAGATTATCTCTCACAGATGATTTTAACAGATTAATCATAATGCAAGATTTATTACACATACATAAAGACACATGGACAGATCACAATATTATTACAATACGCTCGACATTCTCAAATTACACAGCACACGTCATCACACACACGACCATCATCAATCCATACCATATAATTTTTCAGATTATTCACAGATTTATTCACAGATTATTCACGATATTCACATATAGCATTATATTACACAGATTATTCAACAGTGATGATTATTTACCAGATATTTACAGAATTATTCTAAGATTATTCTAAGATTATATCTAAGATTATTCTAAGATTTTATTAGTATTAGTAATTATTGTAAGTAATTATTGATAGATATTTAATGTGTAATGAATTATGGTATAGAGTAATATTATATGTAAGTTTAATTTGTTAGAATAGATTATATAATATGTTTTCTAAGATTATGTTAAGTAATTTATTCTAAAGTAATAGATTCTAAGATTTATTCTAAGATTTTCTAAATTTATTCTAAGATTATTAAATAAGATTATTTACACAGATATTCATACAGGATTATACAATTTATTCACAGATATATTCACTAAGTAGTAATTATTGCACAGATATTTATTCACAGATTAGCTCTTGGAGGAAGGAATACACGTATTGCTGTTATTCTCATTCAGAGTAACTCTACTACAATTATTTCACAGATCTATTAAAGTTATCGATAACAAATTTATTCCAGATTAATTTACAGATTATTCACAGAATTCACAGATTATTCACAGATTATTCTAAGATTTATTTACAGAATTTTATCAGTTTTAATTATAGATTATTCTTAAGATTATTCTAAGTTTAATATTCTAAGATATTCAATTCTAACTGTAATTATTGTATTAACAAGAATACTTTTACTAAATTATTCTAAAGATACTAAAATATTTTCTAAGTTTTATTCTAAGTTTAATATTTCTAATTACTTATTTCTCATAAGCCTTATATATTCTAAGTAATTGATATTCGTAATAATTATTCTAAGTAAATTCTATATGAATATTATATTTATATTTTAATTAATATTTATCTAATTATTATTCATATAAGTATTATATTTCTAGATTAATACTACTAAGATATAACATTCATCAGATTATATCATAAAATTTCCAAATTATATTTACAAAAATTTATTCAAAATTATTATTTATTCAAAGTTTATTCTAAGATTATTCTAAGGATTATATATTATATAGAATATTTATAAGATTAGTCATGTATTATTATATTATAGATTTCAACATAGATCGATTCAGAATATCTATTCACAGTATATATTATATATTAACAGATTATTAATTAACAGATTTAAATGACATTTGTAATTAAATTTAT